>FIZU01021674.1:0-15770 GCA_900064475.1 Pseudococcus longispinus | reverse complement strand
AAAAAAGTCTGACATTCGTGGACAAAAAATTTGGACAGAATATTTGGACAAAAAATGGACACTTTTTTAGAATTGACCCCAGCCATTAGACATATCCATGTCAAAAGTTTTCCATTATTTTTCATTTTCGAGGACATCTTTGTGAAGCTCTCGATGATAGCTTTCAAACGATACCCCACACGCACGGTCTTTTTCTGAATAGTATTCGCACTTTTTGCCTTCTTTTCCCTTTTCTTTTCACAAAAATTACTTTTCGGAAAAGTGGACATCACTATGTACACCTATGGAAAGAGCATAGCGCGTGGAAGGAATGCCCAAGCAAGAAATCTCATATGGGGATTTCAATTTTCCAGTACGGTAAACGAAGAGGCGAAAATGGTCCTATAATTATGTATGTACGATTCGAGGATAAAAGTATCGTATTCGCTTACTTATGCGCAGGTGGTGACGGTGAACGGAGCGAAAATTTTGGACGAAAAGGACATCGTTATACCTCAAGGAATAGCGCACGCTATAGACCGCGTCATGTTCCCGCTGCCGGTCGGAAATTTATTGCAGTCTTTACAAGCGGACCGAGAAAATAGATACAGCAATTTTCTGAAAATTTTGGAAGAATCCGAACTTTCGTATTTATTAACAGGTGGGTATTGGGTAATGGCCAGTGGGCATCAGGGTATGGTATACCTACTCGTAGGTACTTACCACGATCAGTCTTAGGCTACCTACTTACGTAACTTTAGCTAGTACTTATCAACTTACCCACCTACCTACCTACCAACAAACCAACCAAGTAGTAATGCTACACCAAGTTACCTACATGGTTACGAGCTACGACACGACGCTCGAGTAAAGTTACGTATTTGTTTTGTATTGCAGGAGGCAAAACGTTCACGTTATTCGCGCCGCTTAATCGAGCTTTCACTCACGCCGAGTTTACAAAAATTTTGGGCGACTCGAACGAGTCAAAATCGTTGGTATTAAGACACCTCGTACCGGGCGCTTTATACAGCGCCGGAATGAAGTATTATCAAGTACGAGATAGCATGGAAGATGGCCAACAAATAACACTTTACAAAGAAGCGGGTACGTTACATTACGTAGGTCGGTAGGTACCTAGTTGTCGAAGGCTGCTTGCCAACATTGTCTCTACCTACCTAAACTTTAGGAGCTTCGTTAACGAGGAAGAAAACGCTTCTTTTTACTACCAAACGATCACCAAGAGGTAGAGAAAGTAGCACTTTTACTCCCTAGTAACGAAAAATTGATTTTCTGTTTGACGCCAAAAATAAATCTTTTTGCAATAAGATTGAGATTTGGGAAGTACGTGAAGTGTAATTTTACTTTAAAAGGATTTTATTTCAATTATTTTAAAATGCCTCCGGTATTTGTCGAACCAAAATCATCAATATGGAAACATTTTGACGAAGTAAATGGAAATACAAAGTATAAATATATCTATTGCGGCGATGAATATTCGGCTCACGCCTGCACGAGATCGAGTGCACATAATCGAATATTTCATGATTTTGGTCAATATATTAGCAAAAACAAAGTTCTTGCGCATAACTACATCACACATTAGGTATAACTTACGCTCGTTTTGTTTTTGTTTTTTTCCTCAGGTAAAATCAAAGTTAACAACGCTCACGTCGTAACCAGAAATATACCGGCCACCAACGGAGTAATACACGCTATCGACGCATTTTTATGACAATGACGACGACGACAACTTAATAGGTGCAGTGTGTATTGTACCTACGTATAGTCTACGCGCTGGTACGTGGCTAACAGTTATAGATACGGATAGATAGGTATACACTTGGGTATTCGCTGTAGTTATCCGGCGCGGTGGTATCCGTATACCTAGTACCTACCTATCTACCTACGTACGTATTGCGGTGATCGCCTACTGGCTACTGCGCCCAGCGCGTGTCGCCTATCTAAACTTATGTCGTAACAGCTGCCGCGGAGCGGGGCGGCGCGACGCTGCTCTCGTCTCATCAAGTCAATCGGCCGCGCCAGTAATACTTTCGTGCCAAAATCTACTTAAGTTATGCTAATATTTGTATGTTTGTAATTGACAATTGTACGAGTACCTATGTAAAAGCATGTAACGTAACGTACCTACCTATCTTTATGTATACCTACGCGTATTTTTGGTAACCGTAGCCGTAGCTGTTCATCTCGTGCGAGTACCTACCTACCTAGATAATTATGTAGCCTATGCCTATGGGTCGAGCTGCGCGGCTGCAGCATGGCGCCGCAGCGCTGTTCGCCATACGCTGGCCATAAGTACGAGTATTGCTATTTTTTATTCGTCTTGTACCGTGAAAAATGTGCTGCATACGAATTTTGAAATGTGATATGCTTGTAGGTACTCGTACAAATATCTACTTAGTCAAGCCATTCTATGTACTGCAGTAGGTAGATAGGTAGGTAGTAGCGGAATACGACTAAGGACCGCAGTAAGTAACAAGTACCTGCTGCTTACCTATCATAGAAGCTACGCTAGCTTATAGGTAACGAATCTTTTTTTATTTACTCGGCTGTACGTAGACGTACTTACCTATGTAAGCAGGTAGGTACTGATTTACTGTACGGTCTTGCCTACGTACTGGTAATTGCAGCATGCTACGCGACAGCACATCGTACTGGTAGCACCTTCCTATTGAATAGGTAGGTACCTACGTACCTACTTGTTGGTTACACATAGGTATGTATGTATGTAGCTATGTACCGTATTTTAATCGGTATCTACGAGGCTACCTAATTAATTTTCACGTTTTTTTTTGTCGTAGGTACGAGTACGTCATTTTTTTTGTTTTTTGTTTTTTGTTTTTTTATTGTTTGTTTTGTCTTCTCGTTTTATCAAATTGTACGATTTTTTTTTTTTAATAAAATAGAAAAAGGAAAGCGCCCAGGCGACCGTAATTTCTGACGCATTTTAACCTACCTACCTACCTTGTAATTATATGTAGATAGATGTGTAAGTAATCGAGCACTACGGTAAGAGCTAGGCTGATTTTTTGCGGTACTCGTAGAAAATTAGGCACCTTTCTACGGAATAGTAATGGATCAGTACACGAAACACGACGCAATAACAGGACGATATATTCGATTCGTATGAAAGCGCGACAAAACAAAAGGTCAGCTAGGTAGCAGGTAGACGTACATCTACATGGGTCCCTAGGATACCTACATATTTAAAGTTGAATAGCTTCGTTACATTATGTCGCGCAAATTACAAAAATGACTAGTTTCACGTAGGCAGGTACACAATTGAGTAACTAATTAAGTAGGTAAGTACGTACGTAGACGTACACTAAACCACCCTTAGGTGGCGGCTGAGTTGAAAAAAATATAGCCTAAGAGTAGGTAAATTATAAATACTTGGCTGAATGACGTGTGAATCGACGAATACACTTCGATCCATCGTCTTCGTATCAAAAATAAAAAATAAGTAAAAAATTTTTTAAAAAAATAAAAAAAAGTACTTATTCGAGTACCTATACGAGTAGTTAGTTAGGAATCCCCAAACAAAAGAGTAACGTATAGGTATACATTATAAGGTACCCATATGCGAGTTAATAAATGCATCTAGCAGATTGCTAGTCGGAAGTCGAGCCGCCGCCGCCGTTGGAAGCTGAGTTGCTATACCAGCTGCCGCCTGCGGATTGAGAGAAAGCGAATGCGGTGTCGGTGTCGCTGCCAGTGCCAGCGCCAGCGTCGTCGCAATCGATCGTTTCGCATTTTTCCGACATAACATTCAAAACTTGTTGAAATTTTGAATAACGTTCGGACGCGTTCACCTTGGCACCTCGGCTTCCCCATAAAAATTTCATATGGAATTCGGTACGGAACATATCGAAAAGTAGATGGTCGATTTTCGAGTCGTTCAAAACGATCTCGGCGTTCCTTCTGAGCGTCGGTAATAGATTGTGAAATTGTCGACTAGCGTTCAAGTGCGAATATAACGTGCCTAGTCCGAGATCCGGCGAGCATGCCTCCCATTGGTTGATGCAAACGTCCCATAGATGAGAATTTGTCGTGAAAATGTGGTACATGTTGCCGTCTTCGTCGTCGTCGTCGTCGTCTTTGCCAACGTCAATGCCGCAGTTGTCTAACACACAATAGGAGTGGTTCAAGCGGTAAATTTAATTGCATACTCGTAGGTAGGTAGGTACCTAAGTACGAGTACGTAGGAAATCAGCGTTGCGCGAACGCATACCAAGTCGATTCGATTCGATTCCGATATCGGCAATTCGGCACGCAACATTGTTATATTTATAGGTAGATGGCTCACCTAAAATATGCCAACAGTTTGTATCGTACAGTAAAATGACGGGCAACAAATGCGGTATGGTGGTGTTGGGTGCTAACGGATTCGTCGACTCGTTCATACATTTCAACGTCGGCCTCAATTTGGCTTCGAAATTGAACGCGCTATCCGTGTACCGCTGCCTTAAAATATGCCAAGTTTCGTTCAACCTCAACACCTGAAAACGAAAAAACAGTAAAAAGGAGAAAAAGAAAAAATATGATTCAATTTGGACCTTTCGGTACCTACCTACCTACCTACCTACCTACCTACGTATTTAATATGTATGTAGGTAACAGGTACCTACTAAGTATATACCTACGTTACACTGCATAGCAAAAATTGCGCTGGCTGGCGTAGGTGGCGTAGCGCAATGCTGGGTAGCAGGGTTAGTAACTAATTAATTAATTATGTAAGTAAGTAGGTAGATACCTAGGTACGTGTATTTAGCATTTAGTATTAAGCATTTAGTAGTCTACAAGTACCTGAGGTGTACAAAGACCCAACATTATGCTGCAGAATCCGTATAAATTGCCGAGCGCCGTTTTCGTATCAATGGCCACTTGAATCCATTTATTGAGTATTTCTGCACGTTCCGATTCCGTAGCGCACGTAAGTATGGTGACGGCGACCAGTAATCTCAGACATTCGCTCCTGCGCACGTAGGTAAATAGGTAGGTAGGTAGGTTGATCGGTCGGTCAGCTACTAAACGTAGTTGTGACGCGGCTCCCGCTGCTTACCTTTCGATTAAATCGTATCGATGTCGACGACCCTGCGGTAAGAAGCTCAGTTCGAGTCCAGTTTTGCAAGCGATCGCATCGTAACTGGAACCAAAATCGCGCACCGTCAGCTCGAGATCGACTCTAGTTAAATGGTTGGCCAATATTCTGGAGCCGGAATCCATCAACAGCATGTGTACACCTTGCAAGGCGCACGTATCCAACGGTTTATTTTCGACCATCGGCAACAGCAACGTATGAAAAGCGTCTACATCGAAAGCGGACACGGACGGCGGTCGATGGACATTCATGCGAATCACGCCGTACGATTTGCTCGCATCGCTCGAGCTATCGTCGTTACTACGAGAAGTCGCCGCCGCAAGACTACCGTTTGCGACTACCGCATCGTAGTCACCTAGAATAACGCGGCTGCTGCTTCGATCGCGGTTGCTCCCCTTGGCCTTCTCATCGCCATCGTCGTCGTCGTACTTGGGATTTTTGATTACAACTCCGGACGTTGTTTTTTGAGCGTCCGCTGCGGCGGCGAGGGTGTTACAACTTGGAGCAGACTCGTCGGCACCGTAGCCAGAATCTCTGTTACAAGTCGCGTAGAAGCAGCCGTTTTTACGCGGCCGCGGCACCAGCGCTGCCGCAGCTGCTGCTTGATCCGAGTGCTCGCATACGGTAATATAGCGGCTCGGCTTCGGAGGCGGCGGCGGCTCGGTCAAGATGCCGCTACATTCGCCAACGCAACCATTGGCGTAATCTTTACAAGCGCACAGTGACCAACCACCGGCACCCACTTTGGCGTTGGCGTAAGCGCTAGACACGGCGGCTTTCATGTTTGGTGGTACGGTAAAAGACGAACGCGAGCCTGCTTCCGTCCAGTAGCCCGACCGTGGCAGCGAATTACTAAACGAACGATCCCCGCGATACTTATTTTTCGCACGCGTATTATCCGCAGACTGTTTTCCAACAGAACCGGCGGCGGCGGCGCCAAAGTCACCGGGTCGTAACGAAAGACTGCGCTGTTTTACGGCGACGGCGACGAAGGAATCCCTGCGACGTGCTGTCGGCGACTTGGACACCGCTGCGATCGATCCGGTCTTCGCTGACGTAATCTGCTGCGAACGAGTTTCAAAGCATTGCGCGTCGAATTTGACGGCAGCGACGGTATCGGCGTTGTAAAAAGACAGAGGATGCTGACGATTTCGAGGATTTTGAATTTTAGCCGCAGATGCGACGGTTATCGGTTTGCCGCTGCCGACGTAATACGTTATCAAGTCCGGAACGGTGTCGAAGCCGTCGTCTTCGAATCTATATTGCACCGATTCGTAAACCGTATCCGCTTGTAAAACCATCTGAAAAGGCGGAAAACAAAAGGTATAAAACCCGCGTCTGCCTGCTGTGCTGCGGCGTGCCACTCCGCTAAACACGTAGATACTTACCTTGTTGATAACGAAATGTAAATTCTGTCCTTTGCTGCGACAACTTAGTACGTAGTTGCCAGGCTGGGAGGTGCAATCGCGTACCAAAAAGTCGCCGTCTTGTTCGCCCACGATTTGTTCCGCCTTCGCCCTGGATATGGAGCCGTGGTACCAGGCGTGCGATCTTAAATCCCTCGCATCCAAGCTCAGTTCCCATTCCAAAATTTTTTTCAGCTGCACCTCAGCAGCCATCTCGTTTCTGTAACATGGGTGACGATGGCCTCCGCCACCCTCGCTGCCATATGCCGACATCGATATAACAGCAACTGCTTCCTACACAAGCAAGCACACGCATGTTGGTTAGTGAGTCTAGGTGGTAGGAGATACAATGGTTCTAGGTTTCCCTCATCGCGCAATTATAGGCTTTATTACGAATAGGCATGGCCTAACTACTGTACGACTGTCCAGAAATGTAGGTAGGTAGGTAGATACCTAGAAAGGTAGACCTACTATAGTAAGATGGAAAATGTTTGTTTTACCTACCATTTTAACGTTGGCGTGGCGCGGCGTCCGTTGAACCTAGCTAAAATTCTTGGACGGCGCGCCGCGGCCGGCGGTGATGCGACGCAATAGGGTGAATTACCCGCGGCTCTATAACAAAATACAAACGAAACAACCAAGGTATAAGAATTTTGTCAGAACTGAGCTTAAAATATGCTAAGAGCAATGAAGTGGAGGTACACAGTTGATAGGTCGTACTTGGCTCGTCCATCTCGCTGGCGTACCTACTTGTAGCGACTAGCCATAGACATTACATGATAGATGTGCACAGCACCACAGCTACTCGCGCACCTACCTTCAATCTAAATGGTACGGTTCAGGATGGGACTTACACCGACATTGAAATAAAAAAAGGTACTCGTAGGTGAATATGCTCATATTGTAGTTGCACACCTATATGTAATAAGGAGCAATGAGACAACGAACCGCGATGGAAAATCACGAGCATGAGTGGTGTGTACTGTGTAGTCGACGAAGGTACACATACACTACACACACACACGACAACAGAGTTAGACGTATGATACATACAATAGGTCTACATACAAACGCCAACGCGCGGGACTTTCTAATCACGCGTAACCGATGAATTCCTTAATCGTGACGTCATACCCAACGCGTCTGTTTCAATCTTCACAAAACTGCGATGCACGGTACAATAGGTACACGAACAATGCACTTACAATACAACACGCAACAACCCCATATGAGGGAGAAAGATGTGAATGATATGTAACTAGCTGTATCTTACATACTGCGTAGGGTAAGTAGTAAGTACATAAATGTATATGCGAACTCGTACGAACTATTGATTCGATTCCGACAATTTTCAATCTTCAATCCCCATCTGAACTAGGTACTGCATATGTAGCTCTACGTACGTATCTGGTATTAGACGAGTACTTATACTCTTTTTTTTCTTTTTTTTTTGTAAGTACTATCTGTATAACGCATTATTACCTACGTATGTAATGTACGAGTTACCCAATGTACGTATAGAGATTACATGTAGAGATGTATGTACTTAGTATAGTTAAGTATAGGTAAATTGTAACCAAATTATGATTTCCGAAATCCCAATACAACTTTTACAAATACATGTACACCTAAATTCATTCTTCAAACTTCTACAAAATTACCTCTTCAAAATTATCTTCCGCCTTAAATCTCAAGAAATTTTGGCACATGGGGGTTGGAGAGAGACCACTATACTGTATTTACTCCATATTTTGTTAATAAATCTGTACCTATTAAAAAAAAAGATACCGGAGGCCACGCGGATACGAGTAGATATGTTCCAATTTGTTGCCAGCTCGTTTCAGTTTTTCATCTTTCTTTTTTTTTCTTTCTTTTTTTCGTTCTTTCTACTATTCTAACTGTTTGTTTTACCATTTAGAATGGCTCAAAAATTTTCAAATCCAACTATCGATCTACAAACATTGCCGCCGACGCCGCTTTCGCCGCGCCATATGTTCCAGTGCAGGTAAACAAGTAAAAGCCTTATTGGGATACTAAGTGAATGTGAACCAGAGGTTCGATCGATCCAGTTTCTAGTAGATAGGTATGTTGGATAATATGATACGAATCTATATCTATTATAATCGAACTGCGTCAATCAAACCAGCGATCGGCGCGGCAGTGGTGACACGCCGATTTTGATTTTTGCAGCGATATATTGAATTTAGTCGTCGGAAATATTCGGCACCACAGGTAAAGGAATAGCGATGGATTTCGTCAGAGAATGTAGTAGGTGTTTGGATTCCTATACCTCGACCAGTACCACAACAAAGTAGGTATAGACATAGATATCGTAATTCGTAAACCTCCCGTTACGGTAGCTAAGTAGGTATATAATATTTTACGTCTGTAAGGAGGGTGGGAGGGGGGAAGGGAGTGGCCTGGTCGTTCAGAGACCCTTCTATGTATCTCCGCCTCCACAAGACTTAAGCTGGCGTTGAAAGAACGCTGAAATTTTGAAATTGAAGAATAAAGCAGTGTACTTACCTACCTGTTGCGATCAGTTGAAAAATAGGTAACCGCATAAATAGGCGCATATGGATGTACAACTTGGACTCTGCCACCATAGATGATCGAATCTTGTTAGTTTTAGGTATTTTGTATCGAAATACCTACGCGAATACATATAGGCTACGCGCTCGGCACATTAGCGATATCTTGTATATTCAGCACACTGCACACCATTAAATAGTAAGTAGTAGTACCGACATCGAGAGCGTAAATCTCTAGGTATAGCAGTACCTCTGCCTATTCGGGTCCGCCAAGATATATCTACATATACGAGGTAGACAGGTCCACGCGGCACAGCGCACGGTACACGATACCTACGCAGATCACCGAGTGTGTTTCACTGCGCGATGTGGCGTAATGCAACTCGACGCTACATGGCACGCCAGGCGCCACACCATCACTATACCTTACCACTACCATCGTCTATCCACAGTACCACCACGAAGCGGTATTGATTTTCTTTCATTTTGACTCCATCCCCGCCTCATCAGTAGCTGTACTACGCGGCGTTCACCAGAGTGCATCTGCATACTGCCTTCAGGTACCTACGCACGAAATATGTGCGGTACCGTACCATAATTAATTTACGTAGTACTACATAATTGTACTAGGTATTCATTCCGCGCAAAAAATACAAATGGTACCTGTGCGTACAGATGCGTTGATTGAAACTGGAACTTTTAGTTAGGTATCAGGTAGGAAAAAGCCGAAAAGCTGCCGCCGAGGTCGGTTTAAAGTTTAAACACAGCCCTGGCCCTGGTGGTTGCAGACAGGCTGTGGTTAAACGAGTCAAGATGAGGGAGATTATCAATTAATTAGAGGTCGCTGATCTCAAATCCAGAGTCCATTTTGGGCTCGCCTTTCCCGGTCTCAAGATGGTCCATTTTGAGCAAAAAATTGAATGCGACCAAAATGGACCCCAAATTCGAGTTTGCCGACCTCAAATTAGTTGAAAACCCCCTTTCACATGGTCCCTCCTTCTTCGCAATAATTAAAGCCCTACGCCAAGTACAACTTGGCGGTGACGTAGGCCCCAAAAAGGCTACTCAGCTGGCGGCGGCGCTTATCAGGATTTAAAATTTACCGGCTCGGCGGCGCAGGGCTCTAGTAATAATGTGTCCAACATATTGACTTTATATATATGACTGCTAACGATGAATGGGGCTATTGTCTGGACATAACTTCAAAATAAGTCGAGTGTTGCACATGTGCGCTTGCGCCAGCCAGAATTTGTGCAGCAGGCGGGTGTGCGAGGAGCAAGGCGGAGTAGCAACTCGTTGTTGAACGCGATGGGATGTTCAGCCAGAATTTAACAATGGTCCCATTCATCGCTAGCAATCCATATAATATAAAGTCAATGGTGTCCAAAAATTTTGGTTCTAGAAAATTAAATTTTATGTCGGATTTGTCTATTTTGAGGTTGCTGATCATGCATCTGGGGTCCATTTTAAGCTCCCGCAATTTGTTGGGGAGCTGACCCAGAAAGAGACCACTGATTAGAGTTCAAAAGCGGGGCGGGCGAGTCAAAAATGGACCCCCGATTTGTGGATGTGACCATTGATCAGAGCAGAGGCCTCGAACCTCGAATAGTTGTAACTTGTAATTTGTAAATGTAAACTGCAATTTGATTCTACCTCTTTGGAATTGTAGAAAACACCGCTGGAAAATATGGTGTGATTCGTGATCCGCTATCCCAGATCCTTTTTTGTCTGGATCCGCGGGTGGGGCAGCTGCCCTTGCCCTTCCCTACCCTACCTAGTTTCATATTGCTCCAAGCTCCATTATTCTATTGAAACTGCTGAAGTACTCAAACTAGACTCCTTCTGTGAAAGTGCTGGCATTGACGGAATATTTCTTCTGCCCAAAGCAAAAAAGAAGTAGATTGCATAATGTTTAATTGTTTACTATTTCATTCGAAATTCGATTGAAGTATTTTCTTAATATTTATTATATCAAATTTATATGCAAAACTACATGATTAGAATGTTTTTTGTAATTTTTTGTTCGTAAGAGAGAACGGAACAGCGAATTTATACGAAAAGGAATGTACTTGCTCGAATTAGTTTAGTATTCGAACAATCTACGCTCGTGCGTGTTTTTGATTTGCTCATTTATTCGCGCTCGAGTTCTCTTCCCTTTGATTAAATTTTCATTTTCTCGTTGCTTCGGCGGCGATTTTCGTCGACGGCACTCGAGTCAGTGTTTTTATTTACATTCTAGTGTTTTCCGACTTGCAATCTATGGGATAATTGCCGTAAGTTATTGACATATCGGCGCGTATAAGTATAGTATTGCTAATTTTTCTAAATTCTGTTTCTTTTTGCCTCCTACTGTATTATGCTCGCAAATGGAAACGATAACGATGATGCCGCCGATTTAGCAGTCGTATACCAAGTTAAGAGTCAAACCTTCGACGTTTCATATCGCCCGACTCTGTGCGAGTAATAACTATTTCTCTGTGGCCCGGGGTTCAGCTTTAGCCTCGTAGGTACATCAATTCGTTACAGCCATTGCGGAATCGTCAATTCATTCGGATACTCTGTAGGTACGTTGACTTCGGAATTTCTCTATCGCATTTGGCTTGAATTGTACTTGCACTCCTTACGCCGATACGTAGGAGCAACTATTATAGTCCGATTATCACCTTTGGCACCCCGCCATTATACATAGCGCTCATGTCTCGGGCTTAGAAGTAATCGCAGGCCTCGGTTTTCAGCCCCTTATCAACTTAATATACGTCGCGAGTGATTTTAACTTTCGAATGTATTCGAACGAGTTGATTCATTCCCATGCCAAACCACTTTGCCGTGCCGCCACTATTCACTCTCGCACTTATCGCAATTAATTAACAGACTGCAATTTGTTTGTTTATCTGTTTCAAGTATTTATCCGCGTGTTTATTTATTTTTACAGAAAAGATTAAAATGTTGGAAGTTGGAATATACGAATGTTTGAGAGACCATGTATACATATTTCTCACGAATGAAGTTCCGCGACAGCCAGCAATGGGAGTCTAAAGGTCAGTCAGTGAAGGTGGCTTTGTTGCACCCTTCGGTACAGATACGGAGATCCGCCGTCGGTACATTTTCTATTTCTATTTGTAAATTCACCGCATCGACATCCCAGTCTCGCTGTAAAAAGTGTAATCTGCACTCGCTCGTTTATTTAGTTTTTTATTCGAACGATAGGTGATTGGACGCACCCGTTGCCGTAACCGTATTCAACTGTAACCGTATCGCAGAAATGTTGGGCTGTGTAAATTGGCCGATGACATTGAGGCGGCAAAAAACCAATCATTCGCCAGTGCTGTTCGCGCGTATTTGGTCAAGATGACTTCTGTGACACCGACGTCGGATTCGGATTCTCCAGCAGCGGCCGATGTTTACAGAGACCACGCGCTGGTCGCTTCGGGGCCATCAGTCGTACCGGGTACGAAACGCTTTTTCTCTTACGCATACGTAGAGGTAAAAGTCGTGAAAGACGAAAGTAAAAACGCGCAAGCTGTCGTGTATCTGTACTAGGTACCTTGCGTTTTGCGTATCTATACGTCTATTTCACCGAGAAAACGTTGCTTCGTTTCGTCTCGCTGATTAGTGGTGGTAGATGCGCGATCGGGTCGCGCACTCTTACGAATTAAGGTGGTATTCGCGCTTGAATAAGTACGTAACATCTCGATCCACTTGTTGCTTGCAGACGCCGACGGCGGCACGCCGATGGGATACAAAGTGCCGGAGGGACGAGCTTGCGGTTATGCGGATCGCGACTGCGACAGCGATTCCGATGGCCAGAGCCAAACTGTACCTTTGAGAAACTGTTTGAAATGGGCGGAAAGTCTGCACGCGCTACTAAACGACGCCGACGGCTTGAATTTGTTTCAGCAATTCTTGCAACAAGAGGATCCGGATAGGTTTCAAATGCTCGAGTTTTGGCTCGCCTGTAAAGGTTTGTCGAAGCAGCCGCCGGCGCAGGCTCATCAATTAGTACGAGTCATATACGCGTAAGTTGCCTCGACGCACTTGGCGTCTAATCCGCACTCGGTTGCGAGTACACCCTGTAAACGTAGTAATTAGAATTAGATACTCGGTATTGACCACGCGTGGACTGAGCCGGGCTCGACGGGGCGCGGTGGATCTTACCTTTCTATCGGATTCGTTTCAGCTTACGTACGTAAATAATAGTAGTAGGTCGAGTTTTTGCGGTCACTAAGAGAGCATTTCGCTTTTTCGAGAACCAAAACCGTCGTTAGCGAAAATTACGAGCGGTTGCCACCTTAAAATTAGTATCGACTATCGAGTCGAGCGTTCGGTGGCTCAGCAAAAAGATGTAGAAACTCGAATAGTACCTACCGTTTTAGCCCTTTTCCCTTTTCGTACGCCATTTTGGTTAAGCCTCGCCCGTGAAAAATGACCATTTTTTTCAACAACAACTACAAAATCCTACACCTTGGAAACCCGTAAGGGGGCCCAAGTTTTATATAGCGGATTTCCAACTCGAAACGAATCATGAAAATCCGAAGTGCGCGTCTTCCTCACTCCCCGTCTTCGTTTTAGACCCGCATATGTCCTATCGTAGTACTCTTAGCCTATTTTTAAGACCTATCTTCCCGGGTTTTGTACTCGATCGTTTTCGTAACTTTTCAGGCAGTTATTTTTGAAAGCGCAATTGGGAATCGACGAACGTTTGCGTAGATCAATAACGCAACATATCAAAAACGACACCAACAATAAAAAGCTGTTGTCGCCGACCATTTTTCACGAGGCTTGCGCGGTCGTCGAACGAGCTATGCACGAAGTGATGCATCCGAATTTTCTCAATTCCGATATCTACTTGGATTACGTGCAGAAAATACAAAGCGATATTTGGTACGTACACGTTTTTACCAGCACCAGCTGTATCAGCGCGGTATCTAAGCTGTTAAATCGAACCGAATTCTTGCCGCGCGTAGTAATACAAATACGGCGAGATGTTGCCCAGCGACCCGAAGCCCGCAACGCGAGGCTCCGGCTGTGCCTGAAGAACCGAACGGCGTCGGCGGCCCGCAGCTCATCAGTCAGCAACCACTGCCCGTCCTCCACGAAGATAAAGAGCTAACGTTATGCGGCGTACCGGCTATAGGACGACGCGGTACCCGATCCACGTCGACGTCGTTGTCGTCCATGTCGCTGCCGATGGATGCGTTTCCGACGTAAGTTGGCAGCGCGGCTGCAATCGCAGCGCACGTTTAGACGTTGGTTTGCGCTTTGTTTTTCGTTGGTTGGCTGGTCTCGCTTGCTTACTGGCTCGTTACCGTGTAACAGTGTTGGCGCTAGCATGTACATGGCTTAAAAAGTCACGTAGCGCGTACGTAACGTAGCCTAAGCGTTACGTACACGTATCTATGTGCTCGCTTAGCTAGTTTCTACGCATTACGACGGCCTGGCGCATCCCAAGCTACAGTCGCGGTCGCGGACAGTAATTAGTTAAAATATACGCGTACTTATGTTTGTGTGTAGAAAATTTTTACGCCAGTTCGGTAGCGTTAGTCGTTCGAATCCGTCTCGTCGCTTGTATAACTATTCTTACAATCCGGTCTCCAGACAAGACAGCGAATTGCAAAGCTTAAGCTCCGACGCTCGCACCGATTCAATGTCCGATTTATCTTTGTGAGTATTTGACGCGGCGCGGCGCAGCGGCAGCGTGGCGCTCGCACCTACATTACCACCTACGTACTCGTATTATAATTATTTTGGTACCAACTACTTACCTATTCGGTAAGTTAGCGTTAGCGTCGTGTAAGTAGATAAAAGATAAACGTATGTAGGTCTAGGTACCTACATATTTATTTACAGGTAGAGTAGAAATAGAATAGAGTAGAGTAGAGTTAAATAGGAAGTAGATACTAGGTACGTAGTATGTACCTACGTATCTACACGTAAACGTATCGTAATTAGGTACCTCGCTACCTACCGATCTTGAACGCAAGTAAAAGTAGGCGAGTATTTGTTGCCGATTATTCATGTAGATATCGCAGGTAATGGGTATCCGCGTTTACGGATAATACGTACCCGTTCGAGTACTTACGAGTACAAATACCTACGTACATTTCTCAAGCGTAATTTTTTCCGCATGTTCTCCGAGTTGAGAATCGTCTGTTTTTGACTCATTTTTGTTACTTTACGTTATGGTTTTTTTTTTTTTCAGGGACGATATCGCATGTACAAAAGAAACGTACGCATACAAGAGACAGCTACAGAGGCAGTTACGTTCGATGAGAGAGAACGCGAATATAAATAAGAATTCCGATCTGGTTTTCAGCTTGCTTCCTCGCACTTCTAATCCGCACGCCAGAGAATCCGTAAGTGCCGCGCCGATGCCTTATAATGTAGCAATCTTTGTAATCACTCACTTACCTACCCACCCACCTACCTACCTAGTACCTACCTGTCTAAGTACTCGGGCAGTCGTCTTCCTATACACATTGGTCCTTATACGAGTTATACTACAAATAAGAAAACTTGGCGCTCGTTTGATTATGTCGCAGGCTAAACCGTTGCAACCCCAAGAATTTGCCAAGAATTTGATTTTCAAGTTGGAAAAATTGAAAAAAGAAAGAGAAGCGGACGAGATCGTCGTTCATAAATTGAAAACGGTGAGTACGAGTACGCTGTCGTGTCTAGCTGCCTACCAGAGCCCTGCACGGGTGATTCAATTAGAATCGCCGAGTACACCCGTTCTAA
>FIZU01021664.1:0-10386 GCA_900064475.1 Pseudococcus longispinus | reverse complement strand
ATTTCAGTTCAAATTCAAAGTGATTGTGATTATTTTAATTGATAATACTAATTCCTTTAATGATTGAAAAAAAGTGATAACTGATAACAGAGCTGTTTCCATGTCAGCGGCCCCGGAGCACGGCAGTAGTATTATGCAACCCGCTAAACTGCCGTTGCTCTATTGTATACTGTATGATACCTCGCAGGCAAACTTTATTTTTCTCTCAATTACACAGAGTTTCGACTTTTGAGCTTTTGGACACGAGGTAAAGACTATTTCTTGTCAATTCGAATTCGCTCGAGCAAAAAGCCCCCGTGCTAAAAAATACAGGTACCTAATGATTCGCGAACTTTAAAATCTATGCTATTTATATTTTGAAATGAAATGATAATTCTGCCATTCGCAGGGAGTGAGTATGGCTATGGCTACGGTTATCGAATGAAATATTAAAAACAAATGTTGTCATAAAAACATTTCTTCGACAAAAAAAATGAAAATACTAATACAAATTGAAAAAATGATTAATAATACAAATTACAAAATAACCTCCATAATATACCCACGTTTAGGTACATAATTCAATGTTTCTTTTTCGACGAATGCGAAGACGAGTGATGCGACGACGACGATCGATGAGACGACGAATGATGAGATCGCGACGACGAATGATGTGAAGATCGCGACGACGAATGATGATTCGACGAACGCGAATGCGATGACGAATGAGACGACTTATGATGCTTGTCGCGATCGTGAGACGATTTCTTCGGCGGTGATCTATGAAGGCTTTTGTTTTTCGATCGTGAATACTCATCTTCGAAGTTGACGCCGCGCTGACGATCGTCTGCCTCTGCTTCGCGTTCCAAGTCCGACCAATCTTTGCCGGATTCTTCACTCGAGTCAAGCTCTTCTTCTACGTTGGCCAAAAAACACATACGTTATCATTCAGAAATCTGATACCGTTTAGTAATAATAAATCGCGATTTGTATCGAGGTTACCTTCGCTATCGGAATCTTCCGATGCTTCCGAAAATTCCGAATCATCGTCCGATTCATCTTCGATACTTTCGACGTCCGTGGGCTGCAAAAATACGCAATAAGATTAAAACAAATTTTACGAGTAATTTATTCGCCAATTTGAATTATCGCCTACTTCGTAAGCTTCGTCTTCATCACTAGATTCGTCATCTCCGCCTCTTTCTTCAGTATCGGAATCCGGATCTAAGAAAGTCCATCCACCCGTTTCGAAAAATTGTTCCGGATCGTCGATAATCGTTTTCATGATTTTGGGCCAATTCAACGACTGCGAACCTTCGCAATATCTGATATCGCAATTACTGTAAACGTAACGACAAAAAAATTAAATAAGAATAACGCAGAAGAAAAGGTAAGAATACGTTTTGCTCACTCGAATAGTAAACTTACTTCAACCATTCTTTAACTTGATCCAACATGTTCATTGGAATGGCATTTACCATCACCACTTTCTTATGATAATCTTTGAATACGAAAACCATATCAAAATTTTTCAAATGGAATTGCACACGTTCGAAATGAACCAGTTCAACGTCTTCTAAGGTGATTACAAATGGAGGCTACAAGCGCATAAATACACGCACGTTCTCATAAAAATCGACACCGAATTACTGTAATTTACACAAAAATATTCTCGTTTACTCACCCATTCGGTCAAATTGACGAGACAACTGTCGCTGGTTGGTTGAAGTAGAACCGTGCTTCTGTAAGGAACCCCGGGAAATCCGAGTTCTCTCAACGGCGTGTCGAATTCGATTTTTTTTTTTGTTGCTGCCGAAACCTATTACGGAATCAGAGATTCCAAAATTATTACGGTTTTGAAAATGAACGGTTTTTTACGACGATTTATCCAATAATGACCAACTTTTTCGCAGAAACTTTTAAAGGCGGTTTTCAACTTGAAGCGGAGCTCTCTTTCGGCTTGTTCAGCAGCTAAATCATCTCGATCGTGCATATGCTGATGTTTACCCAAATCAGTGGTTATTTCTCCTACTTCGGTATAAAACTGTACGTCAAGGTGCTTCTTTTTACCGAACATGATGGCATTCTATCGATAAAACAACCGGAGATTTTTTCAATACTACGTGATACTTAGTATGGAATAAATTATACGAATGTGTAGCATGATGAGGGATTTCCCATTATATAATTTTTCTCAAGAAAATCAGAAAAATTCGCTCATTTTTAAGAATCCCTAATTATTGAATATAATTTTTTAGAAATACCAAATAGTTGGGTAATGTTGATTGAAATTGCAGACAATTTCATATCTTGCCATCACTCGATGGTAAAAGTAAATCGTCTCACAACATTTCACTGGGTAACGGAAGATTAAGTAAATAGTTTCAAACGTACTTTTAGGTGGACATGAAGCAAGATGATCATTTCACTGTCACAAGGTTGGAAAAAAGCGTTTTTAATATTATTATATAATAAATCAACTTTATCTCCTCTGACCGACGTGTAACGGAATCCATTTACGTGAGCTTCCAAAGAACCTGCGAAGAATCGTTTTTAAGTACTTACGAAAATAAAACAGCCCTTTTTGAATTTTTTTTTTCAAAACTTTCATATTAAAATTACCTGTCATTTTTTTATTAACAATGGTAGGTCTCAAGTATAAATCTTTCAACTTGGGATTTCCTTTATTAGACGAAATGACAAGAGTATCTTGTTTAACCAAATCTTCCTTTTCTTTTTCTTCGGCTTCTCTGGTTTTGTACTTCTTTTGAACTTCTTTAATCAAACGGAATGCGTTGTTTAGGTTTGAAGAAGGTGCGGTCGTTTCACCAGGTTCGCGTAAATTTTTACTACGATAAGTGCTGTAAGAGAAAATCACGTTTTAATAGGCTCTTCGAATTCAAAATCATAAATTACATACGCAGCATGTTTGATAATTTGCTACAAAATTTACAAAATTGAAAATAGAAATTCTATCCGCGAAAACTACATTTCCGCTACAATCACTCTGCTATATTAACCCAGTCAAAAGTAGATATTGATGATAACTAGTCTACAAAAGTTTAGCAATGAACTTACACTTCTTTCGTAAACGTAGCATCGGGGTTTGCGAATTGCGACGCTTCTCCTTTAGCCATGGCAGCTCCAGGATGAAAGAAATTGACACGCAAATACGTGTAATCGCCTTCGACGCTTTCCGAAATGTTTTTAATCGTTGATATATGGAACGGTACAGGTAGGCCGAAAATAGGCAAAATTACTGTCTCGTATTTTTTATCTGCGAAAATAAAATAATAAAAACGACGTCGGTTGTTACATTTGTTAAACGAATCAGCGCATATCACATTACACCATCTTCAACCTACCGACAAATATTTTCAACTGTTTCACATCGACATCGGCTGGCATTTGATCGTGATTTTTATACGATACGTTAGATTTTTTGATACGTTCAGATTGCGTGCCACTCGATTGCTCGGATAAACGTTGACGAGCCTCCGCATTCAATCTCACCGCCAGTTCTTTCTGATGTTGTTTACGTTTCTCTTCACTTGAAGTATCTTGCTGCAGAAAGAAATCGAAGAGATTTTCACGACTACCTTTTAAACCTTCACAGCTCAAAAGTTACTCGCTAAAAGAAGAAATTCAAAATACCCGCAATTTAGATTCCAATACAGCTGTTCGTTTGCCCCGTTCCAACATTTGTTGTTGCTGAGGTTGATTTTCCTTTTCACTTTCTTCTTCTTCGTCTTCTGATTCATCTTTCAAAAATATTCCAACATTTTTAATTTGTTTTTTCGAGTTGGTTATAACGGTTGCTGGACCCTCCTGTCACATGATAAAAATTATATCATTGAAACTACACGTTCAACGCCTGCAATATACCTTTAGATATGAAATTATACCTCATTTACGACTACTGTGTCTCCGATGAACAAAGAGTAATTTTTGTTTTCTTTACTATCGGCATCTTTATTGACAAGATTCGATAATCCGACACATAAATTGTAAACTTGGGATTTTCTGGCACAAGCTGTCGTTTTGGACGTTATAGAGAGAGAATTTTCGCGGAATTCGATACCCGTTACAAAACTGTAAACCAATACAGAATTTAGAAATTTATCAAAGTAAGATTAGGATTACGAAATGTTTAAACAATTCGAGAAAAAATACCCGAAATTCTTAGTCAAATTTTCAACTAATGACGGTTTCTTTTCTCGAGTGAAATCAATGCCGCTGTTGTATACGTCGCATAATCTGCTACCAGATTTCAAAACCGATATCAAATGTTCTTGCAGATTAACCAAAAAATTGTAGTTTTCCTGCGAAAAAAAAATATAGTGAAATTAACACAGAGTTGATGATCGAGAGCATTCGTAAGTTCTCAGACGCATTACAAACCTGCACAGAATCATTAGGATTAACTAGTAACGTTCTGATGATATTAGAGCAATACATTTTGTATCTAACTCCTAAGGAACATATAATTATTCCAAAATGAAGATTTTTTTGATCGCTAAAACAATACGTAAAAAGTAGATTAAACGCTGGTTGAAAATAACTAAGTAAATGCCAGGTATTAACCTTTGAGCGGAGAATTTCAAGCTGTAGTTACCGCCACTTTGAATAATGGGTGGATAACACGTGGCCAATTGAGATATATCTACATTACTACCAACGTATTTTTTATCTGTCATAGCGTTCTCAACACCATCAGCCAATTTCGCATGTTTCACTTTCTACAATGCAAAAAATTAACGATTACGTTGCATAATTATCTCGAAAGCGAAAAAATTAACGACTTACTTTATCAGAATCTATAATATCCATAATCTGATCCCTCAAATATTTATGATACACGTCAACGGTGATTTGGCATGCTTTCTTTACAATTGACAATTCTGTTTCTTCTTTCAAGCTCAATAAACTGGCTAGAGCGTTACTAATATCGACCTGAACGAAAAACGATAATGAGTAATTCGAATCTATTCATTGAGAAGGTGAAAACGAACTTACGTTTTCGAAACTATGTTCTTTCAAAGTTTTTTTCCACGATTCCACCAGTGGTCCGGGGAATTCATCTTTAACAAATATCCCTAACGTTTTCCCTTTACCACTAGCTTTCAACGCAGCGATAAGTTTTTCAAAGTTCTCTTTCTCCAGGTCTTCTTTATTTCTTACGAAAAATTTGATAGGTGGAATGGAACTTTTATCTTTGTACTGTTCCACCTGACGCAAAAATTCGATTTTCTTCTTGCTTGCCAAAAAATGAATCGAATTTTCAGAAAAAATCATTATTACGTCATTGATGTCGTACCCAAATAGCCACGTCTGTGTAATTTAAAGAGCGATTAATATGTGACTGGTATAGGCAAGTGCTATGTTCGAGTGATTTACCTGTAGTGAAAGCGATTTGCAATATAAAACGTAATCATCACTGCCGACAGCCGTACAGATCGAGTCAACTTTAGGAAATGGTTCACCACATTCTGTTTTGCCTTCCTAAACATAATAATTTACAAATTAACGAATCATGCGATGGTTTTTATTCATCGTATAGTACTGACGTGCAAATCATAACACAGCGCAGCGAAACAGAAATTTACTAAAAATGTTATAATTAATTTAAGTAAAATAGAGTAGCGTAACTGCACAGAAATACATACTTTCCAAGCTGAATACAGGCGTTTCATCCGGCGGAAGAAATTATCTCGGTCGAGAACCACAGAAGGCATGGTTTAGGTAGTTTAGTCGCAGCTTCGGAACAAAAAGTAAATCCACGTCAATTACTTATATAGAAAGTTAAACCACAATCAGAAAAGGAAGTTCTGTACGTCCATGTACTTGCAGCACTATTTCAGTATAACCTACGGTTAGCTCAGGTGCTTTCATCGCCTACAATTATTTCATTTATGCGAGTACGATACTCGGGTATTACAAGAAACTATTCAAGTCCGACTATTAAACATCGGTTTTTATTAATTTTAAAAAAATTTGTCAAATTTTTGTTTGTATTTTCATCGCTTATCACTTGTAGCCATTTTAAAAAATTGTGGAGGGGAGAAGGCTAATAGCCGCACGAGCCGCACGCCGGCGATTGATCTGCTAGAACCAGATGCGAGAATTGGAATTAAAATATTAGTTTTATTGTTTTATTTTTAAAAAAAAACAATATTTCTTCTATATTACTCTGAAAAAAAACTTTGACAATTCTATTTCGTTCAGAAATTTAATATAAATATATATACAACAAACGTCCTGAAAGAAAATGCGAAATTACTTGATCCAGTACCAACCAGTCAAATTATTTCCGTTAGGTTTTTTTCGGTTTTAACCATGGTTTCGGTATTCGTTACGTTTAATAGGCGTGGGTGGCGTGAGCGTGAGGTTGCGTGAGGGAGACTTTTTTCCTGCTTTTTTCGCGGTTCTTTTACAGTTCTTCGTTATTTTTTTTGTGGAACATGCGGTTGTGAGATTTTTGTGGAATGAAGTCATCAGGAGAAGACCTGGAGAAAACAGAGGACGAGAATGAAATGAAAATTGTAAATTTTAGAACTTTATTTCGAAGTTTAAAAATGGTATTCGAGTAATTCAATGTTTTATTAATATTCTCGAACGTAAGTACATTGTTTTTGCTGTAAAGCTATTATACTTCGTGTAATCGGATATCCACAGTTCTACATTGTACACTAACCACTTTCCAGGTAAATATTTCCTTTTGTTAGAAAACAAGTTCGAACGATTTGCGCGCATATATAATAGTCTTTAAAAGGCGGTACGAGAATTTCTTCTAATAAACGTAGAATTGGCAGTGCAATATCTAAAACTGCATCGACCTTTTCTAATTTCATCAAAGCTTGCGCCATTTTGAATTTCTCGTCGGTTTCCTGAAACCAAACACATAAATATTACGAACGTGAATTACGTTGTGAACTTTCAGATTTGTGATCACCGCTATGTCTACGCGATTCTATCCAATCTACCAGCTTGGAAATCCTCAACTACGGGTATTTTTACCGAACTTTTGGATGAAATTGGTCAAGCCGGAAGAACCGCAACCGCCGAATGTTGTACAATTTATAACACACCCGGGTATGACAAATTATGACATTAGAAATTATCTCGAAAAAATATATAACGTTAAAGTTGTACACGTGCAAAGTGACCTGGAAGATGGTAAAATAAGACCAGCTTTCAAGCACGGTTATTTAGTTAAAGAGGATGATTTTCGAAGGACGTACGTAACCCTACCGAGGGACGTGAAATTTGAGTTTCCTTCGTTAGAATCAGAAAAAAAGAAGGCCGATGATATAAAAGAACGAGAAGACCATTTTGAAGCCATGAAAAAAGCTAATAAAGCGTTTGTCAGTAGTAGAAAGGGTAGAGTTGGTATACCTCCCTGGTTCCAAATCTAACGCAGTCCGCAATTTCAGAAGTAACGTTTTAATTTACTCCGAAGATTTTTTTTTTGTAAATATCTAATAAATTTGTTATTGTTTGTTACAAGGTGTCAGTTTATTTATTTCGTTTACCTGTAAGGATTTTAACGCTTTCAACATGTTGTTATTTTCTGAGCAGCTTTTACATTTCGTTACGAAATTATCGTAATTCTGATTCACGAGAATTAAACTTCGACAATCCTTGTTCGCGCATCGTAATCGTATGTTATCTTCGTTTAACATGTTCGCCATCGTGGGCCAGTTATTCGTGCAAGCTTCGCAATTACAATCGAACCAATACTGTTCTTTCAAAACTCGCTGCCTTTCTTTTTTCTCCATTTCGGTAAATATTGGTCCGTAATTTTCGGCTATCATTTCGCCTCTGTTTATATTCCGTATAGTTCTAGCGATCACCTTAGTTCCGTCGAAGTATCTTTAACAAAAAAATACTTCGTCAGTGTTGGATATTGTCATCTATTCCAACTTCTTAGAGGTCTAATGGAGAAAAAAGAATTACCGTATGATTCCCGGGCTACAAGAATGGTTGAATAGCGCCAACGTGGGGTATATCGCTCCTCCTATGAACTCGGATGAACTATCTATTAAGTCGCTATCTTTTATTCGTAATTCGGAAACCTCGTGCGAATTGAATTGAGAAACTTGCAAATGACGTAGTAATAGTTTGATAATAAATATTTCTTCTTCCGGTAATTTTTCGTCGACTGTATCGTGTCCGAAGTACCCTCCCGCTTTCAAACATTTGAATAAAAATATTGCCATATGAATTCGATTCAATATGTCCTCTGGTTTCCGTCGCTCTTCGTGGGTTACCAGATTGAATACAGTTTCGTAATCCGAACTTGAATAATGAGTAATTTCTTTCGGTTTCTCGGTTTTCTATTAATATATATTTTATTGATCAGTACATTCTTAAATATGTTATCGGAAGCCACAACAAGACGTAATAGCTTGTGGAAGATGAGACGAATTACCTGCTGGTCTTTTTTTGTCAGAAAATAATTCAACTCGTGCTGAGCTATTATTCTGTATGATATATGACATGTAATTGAAATTTCTGATTCCCATAGTGTAGGAAGAACGGGACATTCGACTTTATGATATGTCATCGCTTTGGTGGTGCAACTTGGTGAACAGAAGATTACTTGGTCGCAAGACGGACACGGATACAGAGTTTTAACCCTGCGTTAAGCGTACATTTATTCGTTAATTAAGTAACAATAATTATTTCACCTTTAAATTGATGCTCGTACCTTTTGAAACAATTGTAGCAATGCGTGTATTGGTATTTTTGCAGCAAAACAGCGCTATGTGGATCTTCAACGAGAATAATTCTTCCGGCTTTAATATCCTGTTTTGCTTCAGCATATCGGCCCATATTCGGAGAATATTTCACGTCGATTCCAGATGTAAGTGCTTCGTATTTAGAGTTGGTATTGCGTTTAATTTCGTCTAATTCGGATTTCGTTTTTTTTGAACTGCGGATATCTGCGTGGTTAGGAAAAAAAATGTGAAATACCTACGCGAATATTTTAGATGCGTAGATTTTTCTGTTAACCTTCGTTTCTCGACGATCCGTCTTTGGATAACATAATGAGCATTATTTGAATATCCTTTTGCCATTTTTGCCTCTTATCTGTTGGTAGTTTTGCATCGTCTAAGGATTGGATAGTTTTTTTGAAAACTTCGCAAGCTTGTCGATATTTTTCCAACGCAAGTAAGCAACGAGCTTTTCTAAGAATCGTTACAAAAACTTCAGTTGTAAAATGTACCAATGTGGACATTTACATATTGCCATCTTACCGGTCTAATAGTTTATATTGCAGATTGTCCGGGTAATTGTTTGATAATGCGAAATCGATGTCCTTTAAAGCCAAAGCGTATTCTTTCAAATGATATAAAGCTGCTGATCTATTTGCAAAGTACACAGGAATCTCTTGACGCGTATTTGTTGGCATGTAAAGGATAGTATTTTTTTAAAATTAGAATATCGATATTTCGGGACAATCTAGTACATGCTATGCATGATTTCAAGTAGCGAGAAAAAATTACCTGAACAATTGTACGGAGCTTTCAAAATCGATTGAGAGTAATACCAACAAGCTTCGTTGTATTTTTCTTTTTGAAAACAACCGTTTCCCTGTTCCTTTAATTTTCTGGCTTCGTCGAAATTTTTACCTCTGTTTACCTGTATACTTATCGGGTACATCGGACAATTTTCCAAACCATTTATGAAAGTAATTTTTTCGTCCGTGGTTTTCAAATTTTTAAATTTTTGTAATTGGGATTTCGATAACTTTGAACATAATTCCGACTGGTAATCTTTGAAAGTTTTCGCAGCACGTGTAACATTCGCCATTTTTTCGCGAAAAACAAGAGTAAATGGTGGACCGATTCGTGTACTGTAGCTATACTTAGTTGAGGCAGAGCTACATATGTATTACTGGTGTACGAAAGTTATATGCGCTTGAATGTTGGCTCCCTACTTTTGGTTATTTTTCCAAGACTATTTTTAAAACGTGGTACCTACTTAAACGTTAAGAAGCGAAAAATACATCTCATCGAATGATTCGAAGTTCGGTAAAGATCGTGTGCAGTAGTAAAAGCAAATTTTTATTTTTTTATTTCCAACTAAAAAGAAAAAAAAATTGATTTTTTTTTTTGTAAAAATGAACAATTTAAATTAATCAAAAAGTTGTTGGAAAACTTTTCTTCAATTACGCTCATCGTAGGTGATGGAATACGTGCTAAATTTGAATGTTTGTAACTGTTCGGGCCTTTCTGAGACTGAAAATCACTTCTTAAGGACTTTTTTTTTTTTTTTGAAATTCCTTCTCTCCACTGAGGTAAACTTCAAAAGAATATAAATTCATTTCTTGAGGTAAAAAATCTTGGTTCATATTTTTGACATGGATATGTCTAATGGCTGGGGTCAATCCTAAAAAAGTGT
>FIZU01021647.1:0-21231 GCA_900064475.1 Pseudococcus longispinus | reverse complement strand
TTTTCATCGAGCACATCCGTAAGTACATGAAACAAGCAAAACTTTTTATTCACCAGGATTTTAAAAAAAATTCGTTTTCTAGAGCACTTTTTCACCTATAAAATCTAGACTACTTGTACTCTTACTCCTCCCTCAATGGATCGTAGAAAAAAAATTTATAATTTGTCAAATATTTAATGTACGAATACAATGTATCTAATGATAAATATTGAACTTTTTTAAATCTCAGGATCAACTTCCCAAAAAATAAGTTTTCAAAAATCAACCCTTTGAGTAGAGGGTGAGAATTGCAAAAAATGTTTCAGAAGACCAGTTTAAAACCTTTAATCAGTCAACGAATAAAGATTTCCTACGTCGGATTTTCTTCTTTCCATTACCTACACTGCAAAAATTAAAAAATTTTCCAACTCGAACAATTTATGTTGGTTTTTTCCTAGTACTAATCTACGTTACAAAGTATCAGACGAAATGAAAAAAAAAACTAATTTTATACACAACTAACTACTAATCACCTGCTTTAAGGTTTTTGTGTCTCCTTGACCTTGATATTTTGCAAATTGAGATAGAGAAAAAATTAATACTCGGGATTTTTTTTCTCCTTTCGAACGTTCATGTACCTACCTGTAAGAGAATATGACTGATATTAAAAATTCATGTCGTTTAGCGTCCTCCAAATAATCTACGTACGTATTAATAATTTTTATTATTAGCTTTATTAGGAATAAGTTCTCATTGGTTTACCCAATAAGTTATCTTTGGCGACTGCGGATTGAATTTTGCAGACCTCTGGTTCACCTGCAGCCTTGAACTCGGTTCAGTTCCGTTTATTATTATTTTCATTTTCTAACGTTATGTAATGTATGTGAGTTTTTCTATTTTTTTTTCTCGTGTTGGTAAATGCATAAGACGCATTAGGATAGTTATCCAAAGAGAGGAAGTTGGAAATTAACGTTAATGAAATATGCAGACGGTATTGTAAAGCAGGGTGAATTGAAATGGACGTTATTTATTTTATTCGCTTTTAATTCGATTAATTTTTTTATTAACGTGACTTCTGCCTGATACTTACGAATACGTAATCACGTCTACGTATCTTCCTGCGTGTACTTTACTCACTGTCGTGTCATAGTTCATCATACGTACCTAGTGATTTGCAAATTACCGCGTAAGATCGGTAATTCGCCCCAAAAAATGAGACGAAACAGTCCTAAGACAATCGACCGACTCTTTGTCCTCTTTCGTCGTATTTTTAAATTTAATCTTCTACGGAATTAACTAGTTGTGTGCGAAAATGTCAAATGTACGGTCTTGACCTCGTTCGTTAGCATCTTTTATTTTGTACGGTTTAACGTTCGGGTCATCAAACCTAAAAATATTCACCTTCGTCGGTTATTGCTACGTTTTGCTCTTCCTTTTTATTTTTTTTCTTCTTTCTGCGTCTCTTTATATACGCGGATGAGATGAGGGTTCGCGCTGTACTTGGCTCGACGTATCGTCTGCTGTCGTATACACATCTACCTATATCTTTTATGTGCGAGATTTCATTCGTCTGATGGTACGAGGTACTTTCATTGTGATGGCGCTTATTAGAAACGGACCGATTCCGAGAAAAAGCCTGGTACTAAAGAAAATCATAATTCTTAATTATGAGTGATGAACGGTAAATAATACGCGGTGCGGGAGAGCAAAGAATGGATCATTCTGTGAAGTGTTTTGGTTATTAATACAGCTACGTGTATGTACTCGTACCTGAGATGAGGTGAGTGTACCAGGTAGCTTGATACATACTTGCTACTTGGTCGGCATATCAAAGTTTTTATTTCGTATTGAGAACGTAGAGTAACCGTGATGTAATTATTTCATTTCTCAGAAAAGTTGAAAAGGTTTTTGCTGAGTGGCGTTTGGTTTTGATGAAGGTGGAGGAGAGGGGGTTCCAAAATATGCTTTGTGAGAGTAATTTTTTTTGGAAAGATTTTTTTCTATAGGGATTGTTTTTGTGTTACGAGTATTAAACGCTTGCGAAATATAAGATGAAGAAAGGAGTGTTCATGGGCATTGGTTTTATTTTGAATTTCATTGTATAACTGTATAAATTGAAAATTTCAACAAGTTTGCTATTTTCCCTGCTTTTTTAATAACTACCATTAACTCGATATGTCGTAAATGAAATGTGTAATTCAGACATTTGCGTAATAATTATTTATGTAGGATTTTAGGACAATATCTTTAGTTTGGATTTAATTTCTACTAGTTTTATGGAATAATATACCCACTACTCAGTTGATAGAACAATAAAATTATTCAACATGTTGGAACATTGGAACAAAATGTGGCATAAAACAAGCATTTTTCGTTTTATGAGGATTTTACGTGACTAAAGAATTTTGTGTTAGGCCATTCGTTTTTTTTGTATTGTGAAATTTATGCGTTCATGAGCGTATACCTACGAGATCTTAAAATGTAAAAAAATGGAAATACGTTGAAATTGAAAAAGAATTGATAAATAATGAATGGCTTCAAAATTGAAATGAGATGGAAAATGGAAATTGGTGTACGATGTACGAAAAAGTAAGGTTCTTGGAAAGTTGAACTACTTGAACAATACATTTTACCTAAAGATTGAGCGAAAGTTGGAAATTGAATAAGTTGGAGCGAAAAAATAGGTATTACTTGATCAATTTCTTCAGATGAAAAAATTATCTTTCAGCTTCTTTTATTTTGTTATTTTCTGACTTTTAGACATTTTTGTCAGAGCTTGTTTTCTTTGCACTTATTAGGGAACCTCGTCAACTCTGATTGAGCTCACTGAAACAGCTTCTCACCCAAACCTCAGAATCAAATTTCGAGCTGCTGAAGTTCGAAGTTGGTTTTTTGATTTTGGGGAAATTTTTGAAAATGGCGAAAGTATCCTATTGGTATATCAATTTTATACAAAAATATTAAATTTTGAAATTAAATTCTGAAATCCGGTTTATATGCTAAAGTTGACCACCCCCTCTCCGAGTCGATTATGACCATTTTGGAAGCAATCTGGAGCCTTCTGCAAAAGTTTACTTTTCTCCAGAGAACTGAAATCGCTCCAGAAAGCGTTGTAATTAACTTCGGCAGCTAAAAATGTAATCCTGCTGTTAGTGTGGTGTTATCAGTCGATTAGAGCAGTTGAATCGAAAATCCGAAGTGACGAGCTGCCAGGTGTACTTTTTTACAACTCGAAAATCTCGCGTATAATATTTGAAAAAAATTCCCGAAATCGCTAATTTTTCCAGAAAATCACTTGAAAGTTAGCCTACTTCCCAAAGTGGACCTCCCCCCCTCCCCCGGAGTCGATTGCTACCGTTTTCGAAGCGATCTGGAGCCTCCAGTAAAAATTGACTTTTCTCCAGCACACTGGACTCACTCCAGAAGTTGCTGTAATCAACTTCACCGGCTGAAAATTCTACTTTATCACAAGTTCTGATGTTGAGATATCAAAATGTGTTTTGGGGAAAATTAAATTTTGTTTGGAGACTTCAGATCGTTTCGAAAATTATCGCGATCGACTCGGGGGGAGGCTACTTTGCTATTAATATAAACTGATTTTCAGAATTTCATCTCAAAATTCATTATTCTTGTAAAAAATTGATAGATCGAGGGGCTATTTTCGTAAATTTCAAAAATTTGCTAAAAATCGAAGAATCAACGTTTGCAGCTCAGAAGGTTCGGGAGTCTGGGTGACATGCTCTTTCAATGACTCTAAATTTCAGCTAAATCGAAATTGATGAGTTGACAAGGTTCCTTTGTTAGAAAATTTTAGAGATTCCAAATGAGTTTTTCGACTTTGAAAAATTCCAGAGATTGTATTTTGACGTATTTTCATCTGTTTATTCAAATTTACGTAATTTTAAATAGGTATACTTGTTCAGCCAGGGAAGAACCGAAATTTCTATGGAATTGTAAGTTATCAACTCAGATAGAATTTTTTCTATTTTTCGTTTCAAAATTCAATTTTTTGGTTTTTTTGACTTTGAATGCAAAATTTTTCAAATTTTATGCGGAAGACAATCATCATTTTCGCAAATTTTTCGACTCAATCTAAATTTTTCCAAGATTTTTAAAACAAAAAAAATCAAAAAATTTATTTATTCATTTTATTTTTTTGAAAATATTATTTTAATTTCGTAAAATTAAGACAATTATTGAATTATAAATTGAAACTGAAAAAAAATTTGAATGAAATGATGTTTTCTGAGGGAAATTTTTTTCATCAAAATCCATTGAATTTTATATAATTGTATCAAAAAGTGACTCGATAAAATTTGCCACTGAACTTTTCGTCTTCTCAAGTCTTCTTGATAGAGTAGCGATGAAATCTTGAATAATGCGCCTTTCCTCAGTTTTTTCAAAATTTGACAATAACGAAACCCGTAATTATTGCGAAATTTTTGAAAAATCAACATCGAAAATAAGTGCGAGCACCTAATGCGTAAAAGTTGAAAAATTCATAAAAATAAAGAAATTGGTGGTTGAAAAGCCGAAAACTGATTCTGTTTACCTACCATTTAGCTTAAAAAACCTTAAATTACAACTTTTGAAATATCGTCGATACACGTGTAAATACTTTATTCTATGTAATTAGAAAATTCTTAACTAAGCATAATTTTTTTACGCGAAAGCCACAAAAAAACAATGAAAATCGTTCGAACCGCTCAAAAAACCAATTAATACCTTAGAAAGTTGTCACGATCCGAGTTTAAAATTTGAACTGGAAAAAAATTTCAGAATACGTGAGCAAATCAGATTCGTGTCGCGATACGAAGAAAAAGAGGAGAAACTAATTAAATTGTAGGTAGGTAGGTATTAGGTAATGCAGAGGAAACTTTTTAAGGCTGTTAATCTATTGACAAAGTACAAAAACCTTTTCGCGTGATTCGATAACGAAAAAAAAAATTTTGGAATTTTTTTTTACCTCATGCTCGTGGCAGTTGTTTTTTACCCGACCCACGTTTCAAATTAATAATTTCGATAGGTACAGAACGAAAATTATTGGTGAACTCGTGTTAGAATATTTTTGTGTCAGAGAAATAGCAACCTTGAATGTTATTGTACTACGTTCGCCTGTTTTTTTTTCTCTCGGTTACTGCACAGTGCACACTCTTACTATTTTCATTTTTTTCTATCTCGCTCTGGTTCTCTCTCTTACCCCTTCTGCCTACTTATGGCTTCCTCTCTCTTTCTCTACGTATTCATAATAGTTGGCATTCGATGTTTCAACATTCACAGCGCCAAGCAATGCTAAACAAATGCGACGACTGGCATTTATGTTGGAAGGCCAATGCCCTAGTTCATGGTTATTGGTCTCGGAACTCTTGGTTTTCCTCCATTTTTTTTCGCAGTGTTGAAAACACCAAACGATAAGTTCCCCGTCGTAGAGAAATATTGTTCAATGTTTTGGCTGAATTAAGTCTCCGGGGTTGCTAATTTCGAGCATGATGTGGGTTTTTTTCGTCTTGTTTCGTTTACATAATTAGAACCATGTGTTTCGGTGTGAGCTTTTCGAAATGGTTTATGTTGATTTTTTTGATAGCGTGGTGTTTTTGAGTGTTACGAGTGTTATTTTTTTTTTAATTAGATGATATGTACGATTTAGAGTGGTGAAAAGGATGACTTAAAATTTTTTTTGTCGAGTAGAGTATTCGAAAAAAAAGTAATTCAGGAATTCTATTGCCATTGTCATTCTTGTTAATGAAGAGAGGAGAGGAGGATGACGAAATTGAATACGAAATTTTTCAATAATTTAAAAAATACACAATGCAAAATCATTTCCAGAAGTTTTTGGAATTCTCAAAGCCTTTCCATTTATTCATTCATTCATATTTTTTATCAAGTCTGCGTAATTGAATGTTTAAAAATTATATTTTCAGAAATATGAAATCCTATCAAGAGCCACTTTTAGAAATTAAAAGAAAATTTAAACGTTACTTTGCACGAGAATACGTGTTTCAAGGTCGAATGTCATTTTGTTCAAATGCCGGTCTGGGAAAAAATAAATGGAGCCGGTTTTTATAGGAAATTTAATGTAGAAAATGCTTCCTCGCAGACCTTTTATTTTAGCGAAATATACAAAATAATTTTTGTGGAAGGGGATGGGGAGATGAGAGTACTTGGGATTTTTAATAACTGAGCTAGTACGAAAATATCTTCGTCAAATACTCCTACTTGACGAACATACCATGCAAAAACCTAAGCTTTACTTTTTATAGGTTTACAGTAGTCAATAATCCAATTCGAACGAACTCGGGTAACCGAATGTGTGAAAAACCACCATCAAATACCCTAGAGCATTGATCCTTCGAAGGAGACCTTCAACGATCAATTTGATAAGGTGCGCGAAAATTGGCGTGAGCGCCGACGTTTTTCCATTGTAATATGCAAAATTCAAAGTTTAATGAGCTTTTATTAAATTCATAGAACGCCCGTTTCCCGTTTACTATATAATTAATTTGGCGTCAATGAGATAAATGGCCTTGTAATTTAACCCTATAATGCCGCCGAAAGATTAAACACCCAGCGCCTTTTTCAGCAGTTTATAGAATTTAAATTTGCCGAAAAAATTTAACTGAGCGTGAATAATTGCCCAGCTTAAATTCCATATGTTCTTATGCCTATAAACATCTGTTCTTCTAAATTACAGCTTACTTGTATTATACGTACATACGTAGAGATGATGGTAAAACAATGACTTCTGGAGGCCACATTAGTCAATCATTTTTTCCGCGTTTTTTTCCCAATCAGAGTTTTAATTGGATGTTCTAACGCGAATTCGGCGAAAAAAGTGTTGGTTTTTTGTAAGTCATGAACTCGCGAACGTTTTCGAATCCAATTAATAGATTTTCTTTTCAGCTTTGGCGAAAAATTGAGTTTTTATTGCGTTTGTAGTTTTGTACACGCGTTTACGAGTATTTGGAGTTTACTTCGATGTTAGATTTATTGAATTTTTAAAGAGAGATTTTAATCGAACTAATTCACTCAGTTTGATGAATTTTTTTGGTAGGTATTCTATAATTTTCAAAGATTTGGTTAATGGTCGTTTTGTCACGACACGGAAAATTCAAATCATCAAAATTACCTGAAATCGTATCAAAGTTGGTTTAAATGTTATAAAAATGGTTTTAATCGTGAATACAATTATGAAGTTGGAAAAAAATGATGAAAATGTCCTAAAATTCATTGAATATCGTTAGAATTATTTAGAAAATCACATAAACTATTGATATTGTTGTACGTAAATATGGTTTAGATAATTTGAAAATACTTTCAAAATATCTCAAAAACGGTTTCAATTGAATTTAAATTGTTTTATATGCTTGTAAAAATGATTCACATTTCAAAAAGTGAAGAAGATAATTCATTAGAAATTTTGATGTCTATCAACTTAGAATTTTCCAATTCAAAAAGTTTTACATCGCAAAACAATAGCTGAGATTTTTCAAGTTCACAAAGTCATTTGAGTTCTCTGAATTTTTCCAATTCCCATAGTCAGGTAAACAACTAACAAATCATTTTGAGTAAAAAGATTTGACAAAATTTCGTGGTTCACAAAATTAGTGGGGTAGATTCTCTGATGTTTTCCAAAAATTACTTTGGTTTATTATTAGATTCTTTGAAATTTTCCAACTAAAAGAAATCATTCGGAAGCTGTGAATTTTTCCAAGTTCAATAGATGAAAAACGTCATATGCCCGTCTGATAAGATTTTCAAGTCCAAAAACTTATCCAGGATAGCAAAATTTTGTGAGAGTTTTTCGTGATACTCAAATTTTCAGGATGCCCCTCAGTGATAAGAGATTCCATGTCAAACTGTTTTAAAAAAGTTACTATAAAAATTGTTCAAAAGTGCCTAAAAATTGCACAAAATTTGGAGAATTTGTTAAAGTTGCTTGAAAACATGTTCAAATTGATTTGAAAAAATCTGAAATCATGTAAAAATTACTCGAAATGTGGCGAAAATTGACTAAAATATTGAAAAAAATACTCTATTGAGTATTTTATTTTCAGCGAATTTCCATAAAAATTCAATAATTTTCGTTACACTTTTGTTACCTACCTACATTTTGAGTAAGGTTTGTGAAAATTTACGTATTTTTGATGAAATTTAATCAATTTTTATTTTATTTTTACCAGATTTTCATTGAAATTCAATGATTTTTCTCATATTTTAAACTATTTTCATTTCATTTTCGAAAACTTTGGAAATGCTTAAAGGAATTCTATGAATGTTTTATTGATTTTTATGAGTATTTTTCAACCATTTTTATTAAACATTGTTTTCCAAAAATTGGAAGAATTTTCACGATATGATTTTTTATTTATTTATGTTGAAACGAAGTTCCTAAGTGAGTGAAACAATTTTTGTTTCATTTTGAACAATTTTCATCACATTTTCAAAAAAAAAAAACAATGTCGATCTTGAATAATTTTAAACAATTTCTTATGAAAATTTGAACATCTTTTTTCACTGATTGAAGAATTTTTATATTTCAAACAATTTTAATATTATTTTAGTTAACTTTGTGTTATTTCATCAAAGTTTAAAAGCAACATGAACTTTTTTTTGTATTTCAAAATTGGTTCACAACATTTAAGTAATTTTATTAGCTTTTTGCCATTTTTTGCAATCACTATAAAAAAAAAAGGAGTCTATCAGGTGCTGAAAGTGCTGAAAAAGTCCTCCATTTGACGAAGCAATGCTGAAAATCGAAAAAGTATTGGAAACATGTTGAATTTGGCTTAAAAGTTCTGCATTTTTCGTCAAAATTCATTAAATTTTTTTTCAAATGCATATGTATATCATTTTAAAAGTAGCATTTGAATGCCTTTTTCTGCAAAAAATTTTCCCTCGTTTTCCTTGGGCTCAATAAATTGCTTATTTTAACAATTGATGAATATTTGTAATGAAAATTTTTCTTATTGAAGGAGAGGGGTCGTAATGTTGAGGAACATCTTGCCGAACGTGTTTCAAAATTTTGAAAAAATCCGGCAAAAGTGCTGAGAAAGGGCTGAATTTTGATTTAAAAATTTTATTGAACACTTTGTTTATTTAATTTAACTATTATTCTCAAATTTAGAACAATTTTTAAGACATTTTCAAATGAGTAACTTATTGTCAAATTATGTGGAATGGAAAGTAAAATTTTAGAATTTTGACATGCCTACGTCTTATGGTGATGGGAGGGGGGAGGGGTGTCAGAAAAATCTTTGCGTCATGTTTTTCTGTCTCGAAATTGTGTTACTTGGTTCGTTTTTTGGACTTGAAACATTTCAGAAATATTCTTAAAGCAGATGGATTTTTATTTGTGAAAAATCTTTAATGGTTAAAGCACATCTACTCTGAATGGAAAAATTGTTTCCAAAAAAAGGGGTACATTAATCAGAGTAATTGAGAACTACTGTGACTGTGAGGTAATTTAGAGTAGAAACATTGTTGCCTCTTGACTTTTTCCTATCAGGCATTTCATTTCAACGGAAAAGACGCGTTTGCTAGATGCATTTTTTGTTAATATGCTGTTTGAGGAAGGGGTTACCCTATAAAAGTAATGTAAAATTTAGATTATCGTCAATTTTTTTATATTCTTTTTTGAAATGATTGGATTTTCGAGGATTTTGTAAGTATTATTCGGTATATAGGTAAAAGATACAATCTATGGAGTAGAGGAGCAAATCGATAGGTACTGAGGATATTTTTCCACAATTGACCCGTTTTCAGACACCTTTACAAAGAAATTTTAGTACTTTGGACTTTGGTTTACGTCAACACCAGTCTCATCGCCGGCAAGACTCAATTAAGGAAAATTACCAATAACGTCACCACAGTCGATGGTTTTTTTGGGGTTGTTGAACTACGGCGAAATTTTTCATTTGTTATCAGAACGCTGGTGAAGAGCCGGGGTATTTACAATGTTGTTGAAAACCGCATTCCTGCACTGTGATCCAACGATGCCAGATTTCATTTGGATCAATTGCAGCGTATGGAGCATGAGCAGGCCATTAAATGCGTCATTTGCGATATCGAAGATACTAATAAAGTTTATCCGCGGACCGAAGAGCCAACAGCGAAGAATAATGCGAACTGGTTGGCGCGAACAATGTACGCGATCATCGCCTTACAACGCAATGTGGTCGACTCATTATGACCTAGAGAGAGACGTTATATGCTCGAGAGGAGAGGTTGGCTCTATTCGAAGGATAGGCGTAATTTGTGGAGCGAATATAAGCAAGACGCAGAACGCCGTATCATCGACAAAGAACCAAATAGAAACGATGTAAACGATATAGCCTTGAACTTGAAACCGAGCGACGTGAAAACAACGGGAATGAACTTATCGCGAGGAGCTATTCCCTCTTCTCGACGTCCTTCTTCCATCGCGTTCTTCCTTCCGATCGACGGTAATTTTATCGCGCGCTTTGGTATACACCGTGAAGAGGACCTCTTCTCGAACCGATGTTGTAGGAATGACGGATATGACGGAAGGTGTTTTTTTTTCACCATTTTATTTTTAACGTTTTGGACGAGCGAGCTAGAGAGGCTGCGATGTCGCAATTATCCAAACACCGAGATAACCGGTTCTGCAACATTGTTCTGGTCTTACTGAATTTGGTAATATTTTGTAGGTAGAGAAGAAAAGTGATCTGATAAAACGGTTCGTCGTGCTGGTGCTCGTAGAAGTCACGACGTCGTTTCGTCAATTACGACATCCAACTATGATGTATTTGGCAGCACTATGCTGCCCGCCGGCTCCGACCACGTAATTTTCAAGTTCGACGAATTGAGGCAAAATTGGGAAATCTTTCTTCAATAAATTTTTTTCCCTAATCGCGTATCCATGACGATTCTATTCTAATTATGGTTCAGCTAGGACGATGAATAGGTCAATTTTTTTCACCCGTAGAGGTGTGTCGCAGCACGCGAACTTTGCGATTTTCCCTCCCCCGCACCCTGCCCTACCATCATCGAAAATTCGTCGACCTTCGTTTTACGAGCAGCTTTTTTCAACAACGACGTCAAAGGGTGAAGACGAAATCAAATTTCCAACCGTTTTGCCAATGTAAAGACATCTCCTGCTGGTTCCAATTTCAAGAGGGTGGACAATATATTAACCTTGAACCGTTCTTGTATATTTTTCAACATTCGTGTATCGGTTGATCCTCGCGTTGGCATTAACTGTGCTGAAAAATATTCGAAGGGATCGTTTTTTCAGCTCTAGGAATTAATTGTCTCTAAACCATATGTTGAGAAATTTTTCTTCGTCGTTGAATCATACGTACACAAAGTGTCGTAAGTACTTTTCTTTGTTTTGGTACGGTAGTGTAGTTCCTTGAAGAAAGAAAAAAACGCAAAAATGAGATGTTGCCAAAAAAAATAATACATCGGCGATGCTGCGTATAACTTTAAAGGTTAAAAAACTACTAGAAATTGTCCCTGAAAATGGGTTTAAATGTACGTTCGAAGCGATTTTTACGAGTTTATTGGTCCCCTTTTTTTCCTCGTATGTGTGCGTTGTATTAAAGGTCAATACTATCCGTAAGAATATTAAAAAACCTTGAAAATAACTGTCATAATTATATAGAATGGGTAATTCAACTTTGTTCTTTTTTTCAATTTATCAAGATAAATAAGCAATTAAGTAGTTCGGTCTAATTTAACGACGCGCGTTCGTGTTGGCCAAGAAAAAGGTCTATGATACGCGAAGCACGCAGAAGGGTCGAACGATCGCAGACGTGTGTAGGTGGGTTTTCGACGACGATGCTTTTCGATGAAATGACGTTTTTTTTCTCAATTTTTCATTCTGAAAAAAGAAATGGTTATGAAGGAAATGAAAATAGTGGGATGAAAATGAAAATTCTAATACAAAGATAGCTCAGCTCGTTGGAAACCGTTGGTAAATATTAATTGGAAAATAATGGATACGAATAAAAATAGAATTTTTTTAATATCTTGCCATGGATGGAACTGAGGTGGAATGATCTTTTCTCGTAGTTATTAAAAGTATTCGCGAACGAATTTTTTTTGTCTATAAAATGGTTTTTTTAATTCAAGGTAGAGATATCTATCCAGCAGGTCGTTACTCCGGGCAGTAATGTGAAAAAAAGACGACCAAGTGGGACTGGATTTAAGGCAGATTGTTATTCTTGAAATCGTCGAATGACTTCATTCAGGAAGACTGGATTATCAGGTACGATTTGGGGTTAGCCTTGAACATCTTTGGATATGCGTACACAATCAAATATGGGGCAGGAACAGAAGAGAAGGGGTATGGTTACAGGGCTAGAGTACAAATACAAGTCGCAGAATTACACGTATCTATGAAATTATGTAGGAGTTTCACGAATCTTATGACCAGGGTATCGATAATTTATGATTTTTTGTACTCGTAGTTGTAGTAGATGTGCTGGAAATGTGAACTTGAAGGCACTTTTTACGCTGAAGGCATTTAAATTCCGGGATTTGCGATTTATTGGTAATGTGTTGCTGCGGTTGTTACGAACTGAATTGGACGATGATAGGAAAGGTGAAGGTTTTTCGAGGTCGTTGGTTTTGACTCGATGTCGATGTTTTCGCAATGTGTGAAAAAAATTAATACAAAAGTGAGATCATATCTTGAATGTAGACAAATATGATGTAATGCAAATGAGTATTTTTTGAATTTTTTTTTCACAAGTTGGATTATGTCCATTTGAAAATTTCTTATCGAGATGCTAATTGCGGATTGAAATTTATTGCCAAGTTGTAAATTTGACACTTTTTTCGGTTGATGGGTCGAGGGCGTGCGTTGAATATTTTTTGGTATTTGTGACTGCTTCGAGTAGTTGTAATTTTTTTGTTGAAGTTTTAAAAGGAAATCGTGGGTGGGATTTTTTTCAAAATTTTATATTACAGCTGTAAGAATTATGATGTGAATTTAAGGTTAGATCTGAGGGATAGAGGAGATGACTTGTTCCATAAGGCCATGAATTTGGCTAAATTACGTTTGAATGATGGGATCAAAGTTGAATGAAAGGATTAATTTTGGTGATCGAATTATGAAACAGTTCGAAAATTGAATTTTTATGGATGAAGGCAACCAGACAGTTGAATGGTTATGGACTTGGATGATGGAAAAATAATTTTTTTTGATAGTTTGGCGTTTGAATGTATGGAAAGCAGTGACGTACCGAAGTCAGAATGCTGGAGGGGAAAAAATTTCAAAATTTCCGACTCGTTTTTAAACTTATTATTCGACTCGACGACTCAAAAAAATTGATGAACAAAAAAGCTCATTTATTAATTTCCTGCAGCTGCAGGATACACTTTTACTACTTATCGCAATTTCTGGGTTTGAAATATTTTAGTTTGAATCACAATTGGAAAATTATATTTTCAATTGGTAGCAGTAGCGTAGTCAAATAGTCATTCGTGGGAGGGGGAGGAAGAGGGATTGGCAAAAGAAATTAATTTACTTAAATTTCTAAAAAAATATCCATTATTTTACCAAAAGACGTAACTTTTTGTAGAAAAGGATAGATATATCCAAAAACTGAAATTTCATAATTTTTTTCAAATTTTCAATCAAAAGAGCATCCAGACCGCTTCGACAACTTCCTTAAATAAGCTACTGGTTATGTATAGGGAAAAATATTTCCATGCAGTTCAACTCAACAAAATTGTTCTGTTTCACTAAATCACGATTTTTTCGACTTGGAAGTTGAATTTTCCATGATAATATTTTGATTCAAATCTCAATTTTTCCGGGTGAATTGCAATTTTTTCAACTGAAACCAGACTAAACCCGAAAATTTTCAAAAATTGTGGGGCAAGCTGCCCTCTGCTCCTTTCGGTTTGACCCTGGTGGCCACTGGACAGTTAGTCAATTGAATTGTAAAATGGTTGCTCTACTGGACAGTTGAATTGGATTGTTTTAGAGTTGGATGGTTGGACGGTTGAACTCAGAGACTCAACTGAGATGAGCAACGGTTTGCCCATGGGAATTCGGAAAGTTGGTAAATTAGTGGCTTTTGAACATCAGTTGACAAAATCACAAATTTACCCCCTAAAAAATTCACCCAACTCCCTCCTTTTTCTCGAGTACAATACTTCTCCTTCATTTATGAAAATGATGAATATTTTTCAAAATTTTACATAAAATCTTTTCTTTTCTCGCCAAACCCGCCACTCCTTGAATCAGTAGAATCAACGGTGCATTTACAATTGTTCTAAAAGGTCTGAATCCTGCCATGACGATTAAAATGTTGGAAAAAATAATGAAATTTTCAACTTTTGAATGTTTTTTTCTCCAAAAATTTTCGGTTGTGTTTCGCTAGGGCTAAATAAAATACCCCCTATTTTCATACTACCCACAAAATTTGAAAACATAGGATATGCTTTTGCTCTTTGTTTCATTTCCAAATCATTTTTATTCCACAACTTACTCACTTTTTTTTCTATTTCAAATTTTAAAAACTTTGTGTTTGTCTGACAAAATGTCTAAAAGTGAGCATTATTTCTATAATTTTCTACTTTCAAAAAGACAGTAAAAGTCTAAAAAATTTTAAAGTTAAAAGAATTGTGACAAAAATTTAATTTTCAAGGTTCAAAAAGTCCAAATTGTTTGTCTGACAAAATGCCTAAAATTCAGTACTATCTCTGAAATATTCTATGTTCAAAAAGGCAATGAAAATCTGAAAATTTTTTCAAGTCCAAAAAAGACTGACAAAATATCTGAAAGTCATCATAATGAATTTGCAATGTTCAAAAAGCCTAAATTGTTTGTCTGACAAAATGTCTAAAAGTCAGCGTGATCTTAGAATTTTCCAATCTTGAGAATTATGCTTGACAAAAAATGCCTTCAAGTCCAAAAAAAAAAAAAATACATAAAAGTCTTAAAATTTCTCCAACTTCAAAAAAGTCTAACAAAATGTCTAAAAATTAGAGTGAATCCTAAATTTTTTTTGTCAAAAAAGTTTGAAGCGTTTGTCTGACAACTCTAAAATTTTCCAACGTCAAAAACAAACAGAATTCTTAAATTTTTTGCAAGTCCAAAAAGCCATTTGAAATTCAAAGAAAATTGTATACGTCCAAAAAAGTCTGACAAAACGTCATGAAATCAATTTCTGAAACTTCCCTAGTCCGAGAAATTTGTCTGACAATTTCGGAAAGTTACCCTATTACCATATAATTTCTAATAAAATTTTCAAAGTCCAAAAAGTCAATGGAAATCAAGTGAATTAGTCCGTTTTTTTTTCAAGTGAATGAGTTCGCGAACTGGACCGAGTTCGCTTTTTTTGGTGAACTGTCTCTGTTTTTCATTTACCTACTGATTTCACAGTTCGTTTCGAACTTTGGATATGTTCAGGGAAGAACTGAACTTGACAATATCAGGAGGAAGGGGTAAAAATTGAAAATTTAAAAAAAAGAATTTTTATGATTTTCTCACTTGAAATACAAATCTTTCAAAATTTCTTTGCAATTTTTTTAAATCAAATCTAATTTTCCCAATTGAAAATGCAATTTTATCAATTTTATGGAGAGCATTTACCTCTATCTCTCTGTTCGGTTCAGTCCTGATCTGAATAAACTCGAATTGTAATTAGACGAAATATTTTCCAAACAAGTATTACCATACTTCATGAATAATCAAAAAGGCCTTTGAACTGTTGGAATTAATGTCTAGAAGAAAAGTTGAAAACTTTCACTGTACATTTTTTAATTCATTTCGTCCAAGTTAACTTCTATAGTGGAAATGGTATGGAAACTGTTTACCAAAACTGATCGAGATCAATTCCTTTTATGAATAAATTATACTGTTGGAAAATGTGCCAAATTCAGCAACTCTTCCAGCCTTTCCCTCCTTGAATGTTTCGTCGAAAAAAGAATAATGTTCTAAAATAAAACTAGCTACGCAAAGTAAATCAAATAATTATACGTAAAACGTACACCGACCTTTTCGAAATGGCTTGTAACATTTTAATGCGCCTTTACAACGACAAAGTATGCAAAATTATTAACACCGTTCAACACTAATTGGGGAGTAACTGGTATAGCCTTACAAAGCAGCATATATACGTACGCTACTCAAAGAAATAAATATTATGTCGTATTATGCTCACGAAAATAACTTGATAACGAGCAATTTTCACTCTTTTTTACGGCCAACATTACCCACACTCACACAGAACGAGCTAAGTGCGCGAACACTGTGCAAGTATGGTGACCCGTAACGTCGTAAATAAAGTACACGATGAGGACGAGGTTACGTGTCTGGAAGGAGGAGGAAGAGGGCGACACGATGGTATTACAGAGATGAGTATACGTGCTGAAGTGCACCGACCGAGTATACATTGGATTAAATTATTACGCTGTGGTCGTTTAGTTGTGTGTCTGTATGAAGAGTACTTAGATTCTTGTAAGTGGCATAGCATTGGTACACTGAGGGATGCTTTTAAACGTTACATAAATATGTATCGATTAAGCTATCATAATTGTATTAATTTGCATACGAAAATGTATGGTTTGCTAAGTCGGGGTACACTTTGATGGAAGAAAGTTGCAAAGTGTACTTGATTTCGCGGTTTTGTTTCAATTTAGCAATTTACACGCAGACGAATTTTTAATTAAATTCGGTTGATGGCGTATTAATAACTAGCGTCAGGGTGGATTCTTGGTGCAGATGCCGCGCTGGCGCCTTTTCTAGAAGAAAAAATGACAATGTGAAAATTTTCCAGTTATGTTTTGGTGTAGATACGATGAAAGAGAGCGCAGAGAGTTGAACGTTATAGCCAATGTAGGAGGTTTGGAGGTAACGAATGTTCGCAGATGAGTACAGCGTCCGCTAATGTACGGTTTAAATGAAGAAGGCGTGAAGAGGTTTGGGGGGTTCGGTTGCCAGGAAACGTCGGGTAAACGTCCGCTAATATACGGGCAACAACCTTGCTCGACTCGTTCACCGGCCCCCCACTCGTTATGTATCACTCTCATCGTACCCATTTGCGATTAAAATTGAAATGGGTCAAGTGCTCATGATCCATTGAAAAAATTTTCGTTTTCGATGCGTAATTTCGTGCCAAGAATGGTGATTTTGAATGGAGTTTAGGAAAGGGGCTGAAGAGTGGGAATCTAAAAGGTCGAGGGAAGTTCGAGTGGAAAATTCGCTATATTCGATAAAACCCTGTTTCAATTCTAGGCCTCACTGCGGAAAATTTCCAATCAATTTTTATCTCGTGTATAGTCTTTTAACGTAGATAACAAAAGTCAAATGATTACCTTTTTGGAGATGATCGATATGGCGGGATGTTGAAAATACTAACATCTGATGCGTTAAGTATAACACTAACCTTAATTATTTGCGAAATTTTTCGCCATAGATAAAAAAAAATTTGATAAAGATTACTTCGGTGAGTTTTAAATAATCGCCGATGGTGAAATATTAAGAGATACATAGAAGTAGGTAGTAGGTTGGGTACCTATATCGGTATCAAATTACCGTCGACTTATTACGCATAGGATTTTACACGTTTAATTTCGCACTCGTAAATCACGACAACCTTGAAAATTTTCAGTCTCTTCTTTTGTATTCCAATTATTCATTCGTCTGCGTATATAAATCAATCGTTCGACGAAAATTATATTCACGAGGAAGTGTTGTATACTGGATTTTAAATAAAAACCATCGCATCGTCTGCCTATTAAATTAACGTCATATTTTATTATAAATTATTACCTGATTTTTTTCCCTTTTCCGAATATTACGTAATTTATCAATTTTGTGTTTTCGTACCGATACAATTCGTGGAAAAGAGGCTGAAAAGATGCAAAAAATTGAGAAATTTTTATCGAAGATTTTTTATTTAGTTTGGTTGCCTAGTTTAAGGTTTGTGATTTTGATAAAACTTCGTAACAAAACGAAATAAATTATAAGCTTGCTTGCCATAAAAAATGGGTGTTTTGATAAAAAAAAATTGGTCAGCAGTAAGTAATAAATTAACTATGATTTGTGCGAAGAGGGGGAGGGCAGGAGGGATAGTTGTTGGACCAAATTCTTCCTAATTTTCAACGTTTTCGAGCGAGGTATCTTGATATATGTTTTTGACCTTCCGAATCCGTTTCTATTGCTTACTTTAACCTAAAAATCACGAGGAGATCCAAAAAAGATTTTCAAAAATTTTTAATTGGATTTACAAATGTACTTATCATTTTTTTTTTTTTACCTCCGAAATCCATTTTTTAAGTAATTTTAATCCAAAACGCCGAAGAGGTCTCGTCAAGTGAGGGGAAATATAGAGCACCAAAAATTTTCAAATTCTAGATGTTATCAAGCTAGGTATCAAAATTGATATTTTTTGACTGTTTGAGTTTGTTTTTGATGTGACTGACTGCAAAAATAAAAAATAAAAAGAGTACAAAGAGGTAGGACGTGACTCGACTTGAAGTGATGGTCAAAATTACACCATCACAAATGGATCCCAGAGATCAAAAAACCTGCACATCGATAACCAATTGGAAATTTTCCAAAATTTCAACAGAAGCCCTACTCACCAGAAGACCTTTTTTATTGTTGTTTTTGAAAACTGTTGTTTATAATGAAAGTTATGGCTAGGTCGCTGTGGAGGTCTTTTTTGAAATAGTGACCTGCAGAATACACTAGTTCGAAGATCTTATTGAGCAAAATGAGCATCATTTTAGAAAATTTCATATCTTCGTGAAGGATGAACAATTCTTTACAGTTGTAAACTTATGAAATATTTTCCCAGATAACCAATAACTTTTTAAGTTTAGATTGCGCCGATTTCGTTCAATTGGTCAATTTCAAATCACTTGATTCGTGAAATTTTTCGCAGTTTTTCGAGCTCAGATTTATTAAAGAAATTTTGTTTGAACCAAAGCGAATGCAAAAGATCTTTAAAATTTTATTTATTCTAGAAATTTATTAGGTACATGAAAGTTGAATTAGATGAATTATTGTAATTTTATGTAGTTTAGACTGTAATTGCTTATCAAAAACACAAGGTCGCATGCAGAAATCCGCAATCACATATTTCTAGTACAAAATATATACTCGTTTTTTCAAATTACTTATTTTCTCATATTTTTGAAAGCTAAAGTACACGTTTTAAAATTCGTTTAATTACCCGAAAAATGAAATAACTTTGCAAAAAAATGTGTTCGAAATACAAATTTTAGAATTGCTTGAAAAATTTTTTTTGTTAGCCCAATTCAAATGTTCAAATTACATAGATAGATAAGAAGAATTTTTGTGCAAAAAAAAGTGTGAGTAATTTCTAATTTGACTACGCACATTAATATTTAAAATGCTCTAAGTGATGACCAATTAATACCCAGAATTTCATTCTTTTTTCAGAGTTGCTTTTCGATTTTAAAAAAACGGAATAAATATAGGATACTCGCGAGATCAAAAAGCTAAAATTTCAAAAACATTTGAAGTTGATATGGAATTATGGATTTTTCCACAAAAGATTCGTTAAATTAAAAAGTCTTTTTTGCGTAATTAATCTGCGACAACATTTTATCTCATTTAAAATAAAACCTGATAAGTTTTGAAACCTCGAATATTTTTTCCAAATTTTCTAATTAAAGCATCAAGTTTTTATTTTGAAAAACAATTTTCAAAGAAATGAATTCCAAAACATGGAAGAAAGGGAAAGGGGATGAAACTTTCGTTGATATTTTGAAAAAATTAATTTGCCAGTACCCATAGGTATTATTTTACAAAGAGGACATATAATTTTTTTTCTTTTCATTTATAAAGAATATATTTTCAAGAAATATTTTTCCAACAACGGAACCTTGTCAGCTCGTTACCTCCGATCAAGCTGAAATTTGACTCATTGAAAGAGCATATCATCCAGACCTCAGAACCAAATTTTGAGCTGTAGAAGTTGATTTTTCGATTTTTAAAAATGACAAAAATGGCTCATTGGTAGTATATCAATTCTTTACGAAAATAGTAAATTTTGAGATAAAATTCTAAAAATCGGTTTATATGCTTAACTTGACCCCTCGAGTTGATTTAGACCATTTTTGAAGCGATCTGAAGCCTCCAGCAAAAGTTGACTTTTCTCCAAAGAACTATAAAATCGCTGCAGATGACGCTGTAATTAACTTCGGCAGCTGAAAATTTAATCCTAGCGTTAATGTGATATTATTAATCAATTAGTGTAGTTGAATCGAAGATCCGAGGTGACGAATTGACCAGGGTGGCCCTTATTTATACTTGGTGGAAAATTTGTTTCTGATTTGGCCGATTTGTTTTGCTCCCACTCCCTGAAGTTGTTCCTTTTTATGAAAAAATGAATCTTGAAAAGTTTCAGTTCCGTACATGCAAAATAAGTGGTGCCAAATCTCTCCAAAATTAAAAAAATTTTAAAATGTGATAGAATTTTTTTATTTACTTATTTTTTTTTGCTTCATTCCTTCCTACTCGTAATACTCCCTCTTTTATTAGAAATTGCTCAAATTTCTGTTATCTCTACCAATGAGAAAATGGGTGGCTCCTCAAGTGGAGTGAAATTTGAACCCCCTCAAACTTTCGCTTTTATTGCCCTGGGAAGGGGTATGAAAAATTTTAGTCGTTATTTTTGATCAGAAGGAAAACTGAGAGGGCTTGGAATAAGAAAAAATAAAAATGAAAAATTTCATCCAATTTTTATTCCTTTCATTTTTTTAAATGGGGGGGGGGGGGGGGGGGGACTTTGGCACTATTAAAAATTCAGTTAGGGAAAAAAATAAGAAATAGGGAATTATTTTTTTATAGGAAGGAATAAATTTGGGAGATGAGAGCAAAAAAATTCAAAAGTTGAAAAATAAAGGCCAACGTAGAATTGACGCATGTATTTTTTTTACAACTCGAAAATTTTGCGTGTAAAAAAAACTCAAAAATCACAAATTTCTCCAGAAAATCACCCGAAACTTCACCATCCCTCCAAAGTCGACCTCCCGAGTCGATTGAGACCATTTTCGAATCAACATCTTTCAGTGGGCCAAATTTCAGCTTGATTGAAGGTGACAAGTTGGCAAGGTTCCCTTGTAAGTCAAATGTAAAATGAAATAATTTTGATTTTTTTTCCCCGCTGTTTCTCAAAAAGTGAGTAGGCCTATTTTTGACTTCAGAAAAATGTTACATGAAATGAGTTGGAAAAAAATCAAAGTTTCACGATTTTGCTGAAATTGCAGTATATGAGAGATATCGACTTGAAACAAGCCCAG
>FIZU01021643.1:0-23613 GCA_900064475.1 Pseudococcus longispinus | reverse complement strand
TCCAAATACAAAAAGTGAGTAGAAATCTGAAAAATTTTCCAAATTCAAAAAAGTCTGACAAAATGTCTAAAAGGCAGCGTTAGGTAAAAAGTTGTTTGAAAAAATGTCTGATTTGAAATATCTTGAAATTTTTCAAGTCCATAAAGTTGAAAATTTTTGAGTCCAAAAATTCATTTGAGTTCTTAAACATTTTCCAAGTCCAAAAAAGTCTGATTAAATGTCTGAAAGTCAGCGTAATATGTATATTTTCAAAATCCAGCAAGTCTGCCTGACAAAATATCGGAAAATTTACCCTGATTTCTAAAATTTTCTAAGTTCAAAAAGTTTAAGTTGTTTGGCTGACAAAATGTCTAAAAGCCACCATCAGGAAATTTCATCAGGTTTTTCGGGGAATTACTCATAGTAAAAGCATATCTTGTACCAAAACTTAATTTTTAATATTTATTTTATAGAAAATCGAAAAAATCGTACTTGAACTTGAGTACCTCTTTTGAGTAAGAAAATTAAGGTTTAGGGTTTAGAACTTGTGTGGTACTTTCTTTAAATATAGCAGGTGTTTCGAAAAATTAACAAGCAAATAAGTGCGTTGGCGATAGTTACCTAGGTTTCTAAGGTATTTTACTTTATGCGACAAACAATAAGCTCGACTTGCTTTGGAGTGAAAGGAAATATGTATCAAGTATATAAATTTTGTTTACTGTTACTGCACTAGATAGGTAGTTAGGTACGATTCAAACATTGTAAATCACTTTTATAAAGATATAAAAGTGAAAACATTTTGAAATAGTTTTGTTGATTACGATGGAATTACGCAATATAGGTGGAAAATTTTACTTTCAAGTGAAAGGAAAATTTTTTGTTGATTTAATATCAGCTATGAAATTTTATTTCGTGAAAGTATTATAGTAACATAGCTTTGTTGGTTATAAATTTGTTGATTACGGCGTTATTACGGAATACATACTCGTATGAAGTGTAATTAATCTATGCCACTTTTCCAAGTATTTTCATGATTGTAGGTAATATAAACTTATTCATTTATTTAATATCAAACCAACGTTAAAGGGCTACCTGAAGTTATTTTCTTTGGGAAAGATTCAGTGTTTTATAATTTCTGTGGCATTTTGGTTGAAATACTTACCTCTGTTTTTGGGTGTTGTTCTTCAACATTTCAATTAAAGGGACTCTGACTTTTCAAAAGTTTCATTTTTAATCATTCATCAGGTATTTTTTGCATTGACCCACTCCCCCTCCATTTTTCTGCATCAGATTACAGGAAAATTTGAAAAAAAAAACATTTTCAATCTTCCCCATCTCTGACTCGCTGTGAAAATCAAAATACAATCTTTCGATCATCATCCTTTGATTTTCTTATTAAAAATTCTCATCTTACAAATTCTTCATCCCAAAACTAACATCCCATTAGGTGAATACTAATCCTTCAAATTTCTAAAATCGATTAAATACGAATTAAAATTCATTCCATGCGTCGCGTCGCGCCGTCGTAAAACCTCAAATTTCCACCTCTCTGTATGAGCTTCATATCGATAAAAAAAATTTCCATCCTTAGGTACTCGTAGTGAGGTAAAATAGCTAGCTATAAACAAGCGAAATTCCATAAAAGGTAATTTTCACCATCAAAGGGATATGTTTGAAGATGCGATCAAAATGCATTGAAAAAATTATCACAAACGCCGACATCGACACTTGTAGTATATAGGGCAAGGAAGGGTGAGTATATAGAGTAGGTATATGTACTCGATGCGATATAAATTTACGCGCGTATATCTACAAAGCGAGAAAGAGAGACGAGTCTGCCTTTGAACATTTTTAAATCATCAGTTTCACATTTCGCTTCGTAACGAGAGAGTAAAAACAAAACATACGTTATTTAAATTTATTTACGAGCATAAAACAACTCGCGGAAACGACGAACAAGAGGAAAAAGAAAACACGTCGAGGGTGAAGCGAGCAGTGGCGGGTGGAAAAAAACCATAGAAATTCTTCCAGATAGACGTATACGTACTAGGCGGAAAATACTAAACGAAGATTCGTTGGGGGTTGTTTCGACGATTTGTCTGTATATTTTTGTACGCGTTGAAAGTACGTACCTACGTATCACTTCATTAAGAAAATTGGTGAAAATGTTAACCTTTTTAAACGCAAGGGTATTTTTTTCCTTTATACGTATGAATAGATAATGATACCTCGCAAAGGTCATCGTTCAGGCAAACAAGGGAGATGAAATAGATCACGTTAGTTTTTAACCTTTGAACTAACACTTGCTTCGCACTTCGCAGCATCCTACCTTTTCATCAAGTGCTCTATTTTCAAACTTGAACCGTGTATTAGGAAAAAAAAAAACAAGTGTTATCCGGTTCCAGCAAAATAGGGAGATTGACCTCGAAGATCATTCGCATGCCAACATCCAAAAGGATCCACGAGCTTAGGGTTAAAGTGCGATGCTGTAACACGTACCGGCCATAACCGGCTGATACTTGAATTATGTAAAGAAGAGGTACGTGCCGAGGTTCGACGTCGAACGGATACGCTACAAAAGGTCCAGCTGTAAAAAGCAAGCATCTCGACGTATAAAAAACCGAGTCGTCGAAGAGTTGGGAAAAAAAAGGGTGGTAACCTGATTTGGTCAGCATATTTCGAGTAGTACTACGGGCTGCAGCGAAGCGTACCGCTGCGGCTTGCCAATCGACGCGGACGCGAAACGCGACTACAGAGAATCTGCTTTTCTGACGTTATGCACCAACTAACCATACTCGAGTGGGAATTTTCAAGTGGAACATCTCTCTTCTCTCGATTAACCCGCGAGTTGTTTGTTATCAAAGATAAAAATCTCGAGTGCAGCATTTTAACTTGCATAGTAGAATATTAGGTCATTGCTAAAATATATGTAGAAGAGATGTTTTTCTCTAAAACGAAGCTTTTTTTTTATTACTTGCGTAGGTATCTGTGCGAATGAAGATTCTGTGTAATAAACGAGGCCATTTTTCATTTACTTCGTGACGTGCTGCGTATTCATATTAGTACACGAGATGTAGGTATTTAGTAGCCAGCTAAGTATTCCTATGTTTGATGGTGAAATTCCCCCTTTCTTGAGACACACGCGTCATGTTCTCATAAATCTCGAGGATTATATAAAGATGTAACTTTTGATTGACTTCGCAGAAAGGGTTATGCGCTTAATAAATTTTAGTCCCAATTCCCAGCAGGACTGTTAGCCTGAAAACAGGGCCGCAGTAAGGCTCGCTTGAATCACCAGTCGAGAAATGATCTGCGGAATTAGTTCAAATGAGGAGGCGGAGGAGAATAATTCCATAAAGTTGAATTATGAATTCGAGGAAGCGCCTCGATTATTTTTAATGAATAAACATATCATTTTGGAATGAGTTTTAATAATTTAAGCTCTTCAATTTCCTCCAAAATTGAAATTTTTTCCATTGAGGGAAAAATTACTTGTTATACTTTTTTTAAACAACATTCCATTAAAGGAAACTATTAGAAAATTGCACTAATTTTCCATCAAGGAATTAGTGGGCTTTGCTTCCTGACCGCTTTGTGATCCAACCCCCTTCGCTTGTTCCTCGGTTTTTGTCCTCAGAACATCGCCTTTTTGGATCTTTTGACTCAAACTCCTTGATCCCACCTACCTAGCTCAAATGCTCGTTTCTTGGACTTCACCATCAAAACTTCGCTTCTTCAACCCTCCTCACATGGAACTTTTTTTGTGAAGGTTTGCTCTGCTCACCACCACTATTTCTTCTATGCTTTGCCCTCTTCAACACTTCGCGTCCTGACTCACAATCCCCTGCAACTCCCCTCCAAGGAAATAGGCCTCATCTCCATGTCTGTCCACAACTCTCACATTTTCCGGATTATGTTTATTGTTTGTCTGCCTGTCTGTCCATCCATAATGGTGGTATTTTCCCAAACTTGCTAAGTATTTCCAATTCCTTACATTCCACTATTCCCACCGCTTCAAACCTCACACCTCCTCGAATCTTCAACTGTTTCGAGCCTCCTACTGTTTCAAATCTCCCATCACATGGAATCTTCTGCACCTCAAACAATCCACCACTTTGACCTTCCACTATTTCAAACCTCCTACTACTTCAAATCTCCCACCACTTGGAATCTCCTGCGATTTAAAACAACGCATCACTTCCACTCACCTATCACATTGAACCTCCCACAGACTCAAATCTTCTACTACTTCAAATCTCTCTCCATTTTGCACATCCCGCCACTTCAAATCTCCCACTAATATGACTCCCAATCAGACTATTTCATTCTAAAAATTTAGGTACCTAGCTAAAATTAATTTTTCAACATTTTTGATTTTTTCCAATTTTTAATTTTTTAAATGTAAATTTTTTCCACTCAAACCATAACTCTCAAAATTGTACGTACTTTCGTATTCATCCTAATGGAATAATTTCATCTACGTAACCCCACATCACGGCACCGCCGATACCACCAAAGATCCCTCAAAACGAATCTCCATACCATTCCAGCAGAATCCCTGAACCGGGCGAAAGTTCACTTAAACCAGCGATAACTTACCCTTCGAACACACATAAATCTCCTACACTCGCAGCATCGACTGGTTCGCAGGTATGATGGAAAAAATGGCGACTATCGAGTAGTCTACATACGGCAATAAACATGCAGCGATAATCGTTCCCCGGGGCATTTAAATCGAACTCGACGAATTTGTTATATCGACTCGTCGCTGGCAAACCGTTTTACACGATTGAAAAAGGCTCAACCTATTTGTCAATTTATCCCAAACCCAGTCCGATCTCGTATCGGATCGCGTTGAAAACCCGACTACGTTGACTAATTAACCACCCCGAGTGTAGAATCCGATCGGTGTGTCGAGTCTTCGAACCAAAAAAAAAGAGAAAAAGGGTAGTAGAAAAATAGAAGAGAAGAACCATCCACGTATAAAATTTTAAGACGCTTTTTAAGCGGCTCATTTTTCACCGAATAACATTACTTCTTTCAAACCCTCGACGAGTACGACGACGGTGCGGTGTGTTTTGAAAAAAACGTCGATCGAAGTTTCTTTACTCGCTATTTATCTTAGGCCGGGGCGAAAGTTAACTCGTCTTATTTTCGAATATAGAGATCGAAAATTCGCAATTTTCCTAAAATAACTCGATAAGAAATAGCTCCTGCGAGAATAAATCCTCCCCAAGTTACGCGATGGTGAAAAACACAGCGATGTGGAGCAACGCGGCGTGCTGTTGCAATTCGATGCCGGTAAAAAAGATTTGTATTTATTGATGAGCAGCAATACGACGAGTAGTTCGAATATCCCTTCGACTGTGTACTGCGTCCAAGTTGTATTCCCGTTTAACCAAATGTCTACGCAGTGTCAGCATACAAATTAGGTTTTTCTTCTTCTTACCACCGGTATAGCAATAGGATATTTGGTATTTTTTCATGTATCGTAGATATAGTTTCAACATATTTTGCTGCGGAGGAGTGAGCGAAAGTCGATTAAGTGTTTGAAAACCCATCCATAATGCTCTGTACGAAGAGCAAAAAGCAACGAGAAGAAGGTGTATTGGGGACAGAGCAAGAGCAAGACGAATATTAGAATTAAGGAATGGCGGGGCAGAGATGGTAAAAAGTACAGAACTGCGCATTTCCTTAATTGCTATACTTAACACCGAGGTTACTTTCAATTTGCATCGCGTTATAGAATTTGATAAAATTTATATCGTCGAGAGGCGAAATAAAAGCCGGGTAGTCAAAGGCGGGTAAAACATAATGACGAAGGGATTGAAACAACGACCGAGAGAAAGTCGTTACGGATAAAAAGTACGTCTATAAATTTCCATTTAAGTCCAAGTGGCTAAGATATCCGTGTTCCGGACATTTTGATGGCTTTTTATACCGTACAAGCAGCCTGTAAAATGAACGTGGCTTTAACCCTAACTTACCCTTTTCCTCCATGCCCCATCCAGCGATCGGGCTGCAGCCCGCTACGAAGCCATAACCCCTTGTTTGCCTTAGCTGGACGCAGCCGGTGGCTTAAAACGAGATACGACCATGTATCGTTCGGATATAAAGTTGCTCCATAAAAGCTAATACCATGTCTCCCGCCTCCTTCGCCATATACATACCTTACCGATGGCCCACTATCTTTGTATACTTCTTTCACCGCCATCGACGTGGCGCGGCAGTCGAGAAAGTTGCGTTCTATCTTTTTATACCGAGGCGTTCTCCACTCGTCCCCCTAGCCGGTCTCTTCTTCCTTTTATATCGCCCCCCGTCGCCACTCACCTTCGGAAAAACTTTACCATCGAATAAATAAGTAGTTTATTTTGGCTATTTTCCATAATTTAAGTCTCGAAATTATCTATACGCGTCGTACCCCAGCCCCAGCCCATTTTCCTTTACTCACCTACCCGTTCGTCGAGTTTACAACGCATCGGACTTATTACGGTTCGTAGCAATCGAATTACTAATACTTGGTAAAACTAGATGGCAGGGTAATTAAAAACATACCTCAATATCTTATCTAACTATATGCTTCCTTACTTTTCCTTTTCACTCTTTTCCTCACCTCCTCCAGTTTACCCTCGACTCCCCCGTATCTGGCATGCATGCACACGAGTAAAGAATATTCTCCAGGAGTAATTTTTCATCGATTTTTCCCCCTCAAGCTCTACATTTTTTCTTTTACTGTGCTTATTATACGATGCGGTAAAATTCACGTACTACAAATCCGACCAATTGTCCGGACCAGCGAATTATTTTGTCGTTTTGCTAGCTCATTTTATCCAAAATAACATGTTCAATAACGCAAAAAATTATTTTTTCCGCCCTTTAGGTGCTGCTTTCATTTTATTCGCAATGTGTCACTAACATATGAAACGCCTACTTTCACTCATATAATGGCATCCGCGATCTGATCTCCTATGCTTAATATCATATCAACTTTTTCCCTTTTTATGTACATTATATCTGCGCTGTATTTCCATTCCACATCCTTTGGCTCGTCTTTTCGTTTCGATTCGTTCCGTTTTCGTCTTTTCTTTTCTCTTCTTTTTTTACGCTTTAAACGCGTGTATCGTTTTACAACGAAGACGACGATTCACCAGGATTGTGCATTAGACTGCCAACAGCCTGCTGTAAAAAAATGCAGAATATGTCGAAATTGCATTTTAAACGCCCGGTTAACTGTATAGTTAGAAGGGTAATCGGACGAGATGCTCGGATTTTTGTCGATTTCGTGTTTTTCGAGTTGTGAATTTGTGAGATTTAAGTTGCGAGGTGGGAAGTGAGGGGATTCAAATCGTTGTAAAAATGAATACGAGATTTTGGTATTTTTTTTAAATTGAAAATAAAATCATTAGGGCAAGATCGGAGGGATGAAGGGGGACAGCTTGACCACTCCTCCAATGCTTTCTTAGACGAAAAAATTAGATTCGAGTAGGGAAACCATGGAAAGTAATGATATATATATATTTTAGAAAATCTGCACTTAGAATTGGGAAATTTGTAAAATTCGAATTTTTGTATTTTTTGAGAAAAAGGAAAGTAGGAATACTGTAAATAAGAGGATGAAAACAAATTATGGCAATAAAAGTTTGAAAACTTGCATGTATTGTCATAGTTTTTTTTTTTTGTATTTGATGGGGACTGAGATCATGAGACATAAACCGAAATTGGCATTACTAGCGGGGCAAAAAATTGAAAATATCCAACTGACAGAGCCAGTGAGGGGGGTGCAGGGGGTGCAGTTGCACCGCGTCCAGATTTTTTCGAGGCTTTTTATGGGCCCAACATGGAAGGTCAAGAACGGATAGGCTTAAGCAGGCTGGCAATTTTGGACCTTGCTGAGTGTATATTCAAGTAGGAACACGGGGCAAATGCCTAGAGTAGCAAATTTTGAGGATGGCAGAATTTGACCTAAAAAAGGAATCGAATCAGACATAGAACTAGATTACCGTAAAATGGTGAAATTTCAGCTTTTGAATGTCGTTTCTGTCAAAATGTTTGCTATATCTCCACTCGGGCTCAATAAACTTACCTAGGTATTCACTTTTTTGGATAGGAAATGACAGATAGTATTTTCAACAATTTTACATAAAATAACTTTTTTTATTAACCCCCTTTCCCCTCCTTTGACACTAACAACCGAGGATGAGAGTCACAACATTTTTAATCTGACATTGATTTTGTGCATCGAAGATGGTGTTGGCTACACAATCGACTTTGATGAAGTAATCGAATATTTTGGGACCAAAAAAATGAGAGAAGCTTCATTTTAGGTGTGACAAGGAAAATACTTTTTTTAGAATTTTTTGGGGACAAAAAAAGAGCTTGAAAATTTTATTACATCAATGTCCGACCTCGCTCTCGCTGGCCCTACGGACTAAGATAGAATTTTCCTCAATTTTTCTAGTTAAAAAACAATTTTCCCCATATTCTCAAACTCAAAATGAAAATTTACGCAAAAATGAATGATCATCCCATTACGGACTCAGCTGTTCACCAACCATTGAAAACATCAAAGACTGAAAATGTGGAGTAAATATAGACGAGGTTTGAAACAGTAGGAGGTTTGAACATCCCACCACTTCCAACGTCTTATCACTTCTAACCTCCTACTACTTGGACCTTCTACCGCTTCAAAACTCCAACTGCTTCAAACATCCCACCACCTTGAACCTCCTACCACATTGAACATCCTGCACTCCGAACATCCACCACTTTGAACCACCCACCATTTTTAACCTCCTACTGCTTCGACGTTTCAACTTCTTACCGCTTCAAATCTCCTACTACTTCAAACCTCCCACCACATTGAACCTCCCACTACTTTGAACCACCCACCACTTTCAAACTCCTACCGCTTCGACTTCTCACCACTTCAAACCTTCTACTACTTCAAACCAACATCTCGCTAACATGATTACCTACAACTTTTTCATTTTAAAAATTTAGCTAAAATTAATTTTTCAACATTTTTAATTTTTTATGTTTGGGTAAGTTCATCCCTTTGTTGGGTCTCCTTTTAACTCAGATAACTTTTAGACAATCAGACTCAACAAAATGTTATCATAGTGTCTGATAAAATATCTGGAGTCATTTTTTCACAGAATCAACATTCTTATGAGTATAGCTGCTCAAGTCTGACAAAATGTCAGTTAGGTATCTGAAACACTTCTTGAATTCTCGGGAAAATATCACACCTTCTTTCAGAACATCGACCTCTTCCCCAAGTAATATCTTCGAGTCTACAGTTTTTGGAGTTTTCAGGCATGTAATTCGATCTCTTAAATTGAAAAAAAACTGAAATTTTCCAAACCATGTTTTGTTTCTCAATTGTTCGAAAAACTTTTACTTAAAGTAACTTGTTTTCAGGTAAAATCGAAATGGATTTCATTGGATGGAAACAAGTCCTGAAAAGTTTTCTGAGGACATGAAAACTTCATAAGGACCTAATAAAATGACTGGTGAGTTGAAAAAAAAAATACTTACCTATAATATCAGATCAAACATACTTCATTGCATGCCATTGAACTTCAATTACATAGGCATTTCATTAATTATGCAAGATTTCGACTTAATGCTTATTTTCAATATTCTGCATGTTTTAATACAAATTACATAATTTAAATTTAAAATATCATAATATTACTCTAAAATTTAATGTCATCAATTAACGAAACGAATGAAATGTCAATTGAATGGCATGGAGAGGGGTTTGTTCTTTTATAGATTGCCGCGTAGCAATTGAATTTTCCTGCAAATTTTTTCTTCAAATCCAAATGAACCAAAATTTTATGATTTTTGTAACTTGTAGGTAAGGAAAAATAGGAACTTCTTTAAAAAAGAAAAACTAAGGGTAAAATTTTCGAAAATCTCATTAAGCCTTCATTTAAATTAGGTACTTCATATTGTTTACAAAACTCATTAAAAAATAATAGAGATGAATCAATCTGACAAAAGAAGTGGGAATACTTTTTTCGCATCCCCTACGGCTCTAAAAACCTGATTCTAAAAATTCCGCAGAATACACCTACACTTCGTAACAAGTACAATTTGTCTTTGTAGTCCTTGACCGGACATTACCACAAGTAAAACCCATTAGCAATTATACTGATTACAAACGAAGCCGAAGCTATTAATGGATGATAAAAATTCTCATAATGCCGAATTAAATTTTCGCAATTGGCTTAATACCAAGACAGCATTGCTTCGTAGTCGAGTCGAGGGATGAAACAATAAAAAATTAATTTTTCGCCATTCCATCGTTGCTCGAATTGACTCGGTAGATTGGTCTGGGATCTGGCAAAACTGCCGGGCAAATTCGTATATAATTTGAAAAAAAACACCGTTTTTCGCGTAACTATCGTCGAAAAATACTCGTCTCGGTCCATTTAATTAATAGCACTTTGAAAAAAAATAAGTTGCATACCTGCGAAATTTAAATTTAAACAAAAAAAAAAGGGCAAGTAAACTCTCGACACGCTGCGAAAAAGGTATACGAAAATCGTAGGTGTGCGAGCGAGAGAATGGAAACACGAACCGAAGCAGTGGGTAAAGGTACGGTGTACAAAATGAGAAAAACATAAAACGAAGAAGAGAATGGTCGAGGATGATGAAGGATGAGTGGCAGGGGGAGGGGTCGAGACGCAGAGAAAACAAAAAGTTTAGCAGCGAAAATTTAACAAACTATTCAGGGAGAAGAAAGTTTAATAAGAAAAAGAGGGAAAATAAGAGAGGCGAGTTCACATTTGGTAAGAATTACATGGTTTTCGGAGGACGGGAATGAGAAGGTGGCGGAAAGGTGCCATGCCGCTGCCGGAGCACTGGAGCACAGCGGAGCAGGTAGAGAAGGTGAAGAGACGTGGGTAGAAGAAGAAGCAGGAACGCCTGACGCAGATGGACGTCTCGTAATGAGAATCCGTGGTTTAGCGAAGGGACGAGGTTAATGTGGTTACTCGCAGAAGAGAGAGAAGATCTTTTTGAGTGAGGGAAAAAGCGCGCGGAAGCGAGAAGCGAAATGCAGGACGCGTGAATGCTTATAAAAGGGTAAACGAAAAAGAGAGAAGGAAAAAGGATGGAAAAAAATAAGGAGCGAGGAAATGCGGCATGGCTCGGGCTCGGGATGAGGTTAATTGGCCAACCTCTTCCTCAACTGGCCCTCGATTATTGATTTCTATCATTTGGCGGAATAGCCTTAGCCATTAGGTCTCCTGGCCGGTTCGTATTCATTTGCATAATGCGGCCTACACCTCGCCTTCGATATTTTACTATAGCCATTTCCTTTCTTTCTCTTTCCTTCTTCTCTGGCTCTTGGTCGTGTTCTCTCGCATGCTCGCTCATTCGGCCCTTTTATACCAGCAAAAGGGGAAATTGGAAAACATTCTAGCGACATTTTCCAAGATGGCTCCTACACTTGACCGGTCGAAGCGGACACAAAGAACCAGCAGCCGCACCCTCTCCGCCCCCGCCCCCATCCCGCAGCCGCTGTATCGTTCGGGCGACGCATTTAGAACAATGATTTATTATACCTTTCTTTACACTCCCTTTCAAGCTACCAGATAAAGGTTAAGCCAGACATAACCACCCTTAATATATATTCCAAACAAAAACGAAGACGAACCAAACTCGCAAAACTTTACTTATCTAACTTTCCTTCCAACTTAAATGATCTAAAGCTTATTTTTGAACGAGCTCACCAAGGGTCTGCGTCTTCCTTTTCTTATCTATGGGACGTTTATTCCATTATTCTAATGGAACGTGTCCAACGAAAATAAATATCCTTTTTGCGGGCGAAATTTTCGCGCTTTTTATTTTTCTACTCTTCGTCTTCGTCGTCGTCGTTTCGTTCAAAAACTTTACCTCTTTACACCTTTCGTCGTCGACGGCTGCGTGATATTGTCAACATACATATTCGGCCTATCAGGAAACCATCATCATCTTCCTTCTATTTTCCCCCATGATTCATCGTCCATTATATTTATGCATCGTATTTAGCAGCGATATTTTTATTTTTAATTTTCATATGCATATTTTTTTATATAGTCCGTGCAATTTATTTATGCGGCTGAGTTTTCCGAAACGATTTCGTTGCCTCGCGAGAACCCGCGACAAAAAATTAAAAAACAACGAGCGGTGCGCGCGCACAACCGCATAAATAAATTGCACGGACTATAGTCCCACATTTTTCGTACGTATCCCAAATATATCATTATTAACGTTGGTCGATCCGTGATCGTCATAAGTTTAATTTTGGTCTAAACCTTCACCCATTCTTGTACGAGACACATCTAGGCAATGATCTGTTGCGGGTACACTTTTGTATGTTTAGTTGTATATTTATCGCTGCATCGGAAAGCAAAGAATGCTCATTTTTTTTCATCTACTTTTGCTGGTTATCTCGTTGTGGCTGCATTTCAGCAAAGGGAGAACAGAGTAGAGCTTCGGTTTGCTTTTTTCCGTCTTGTTTTCCCCTGTTTTATTACATTTCCGATTTCCTTATTCGGTTTACTGTACGTTGTGTTCGATTCGACTTGTCTCCTTTTTCCTCCTACAGTTTCTTTCTTTGCTCGGCAGATAAATCGACTCTCGATGCGTGTGGTGTCGAAGTTGCTTTATTATGTTTGCTTTTACGGTCCAGCGGAGTGACCAGAGATACTGTGTTACGAGGGTGCCGGTGGGTGTAGCTTTTGGGCCATGTTACAGGAGTTATCGGAGCGTGTAAAAAATAGAGCTTTTTTGAAACGATTTCGCATTATGGTCGTTGGTCGTTCAAGATGAGAAATTAAAGTCGAGGGTGGGATTTGATATGACTTATGGGCCGAGGAAGTTGATGAAGAAAAGTGCGATGAAAAAGTAATCTGGTATTGAGAGGCGATTACTCTAAAATTTTTGTTCAAATGTTCCATCGTCATTAAAACGCAGCGAAATGAAATTTATGGAGGATAATCAATCTCTAAAATGCCAATTCAAGTCTAGAATCATCAAAAACTTGAACCAGAATTGATATTATGAAAGATGAAATCAAAATTAAAAAAACATTCAATATTTTAAATATCTATTAATAACCTAAAACTCAAACAAATATTATGATTCAGATTCGCTATGAAAATTTCCCTTTTTGGAACAAGCAGAGTTATATAATTTACAAGAATTAACGAAAAGAAAACAGCCCAAAATTTCAAAATTCTGCAGCTCATTTGCGGAATATGGTTGATTGAAAAAACATAGTTCGGATTTTGACAAAAATAAAAAATTGATGAGATAGTTTACTTCGAGTGAACTCCTTGGCAAAATTCGAGTACTGCAGTTGTTAGAAGGTCGAGCTAGAGATCCTCACTATGAAGCCTTATTTGAAAAAAATTATTTTTTACCTTTTTTGGGTATTGGCCCTGTATGATACTTTGATCAACCCTGCAACAAAGTCAAATCAGAGTATTTACACATCTTGACCAATTGACTGTGAAATTCACTATCCATTTTTGCTCTCTAAAAATAGATGAAAATTGCCAAATCGTTTACTGTATCACCTCAAAATTGATCCCAATTTTTTTTCGGTTGCTAAAAATAAATTTTGATGAAATTGAAAAAAAAAATCGTTCAATCCTTAAAATTTTTATGAAATCCAAGGTGCTCATTTACCGATCCTGAAAAGAGAATGAAAGAATTTTTTTGACACGACGGAAATTTTTTGTAGTAGTGCTGTTCATTGCACCAGGAATTGTAATATTAAGCACCAGCTGAAAAATTTGTGAAAATTTTATTTAAATAAAACACGAAGAAAATCATTTCCAAATTGAAAAATATCTACAGATTCGAAATCATCGCTTTCAAAACCCATGAAAACGATACATATGACGGGTTTTTATCATTTTTCACAATTCCCCTCCCTCTACAATTTTTGTGTGCAACCGTCTCTTTGGAGTGATCTTCTGTATTATTTCATGCGAATTTCAGGTTTTAAAATTAATGGAATGTATTGGGGGGGGGGGTGAATCAGAGAATTACAGAAACCAGAACTGCCCTTTTTTAGGGGGTGACTGAGATACCACATAGTCGACACTCAGGGTATCTACTGTAGTGAGAAGATAGTAATCTAAAAAATGGGTAGCGAAAATGACGAAAAAGTTGTGAATTTTTGTCAAAATTTCAATAAAAGTAGTGAAAAAATCAAAAAATCACTAGTTTCACCTATTTGAACAAAATATCCAATTTTTTCCATGTATTGGTGGTATTAGTGCCATTTGAAAATTTTTTGTAATAAATTTGAATTCTAATTTTTTTGAGTAGGGGAGGGGATCTCAATTTTTTGTCATTTTTGGGGGAGTGATTTTCTGAAAATTTTGTGAAGAGTACCTAGAGAAAAAAAGCAGTGAAAAAGTAGTGATTTTTGAAAAAAAAAGTTCATGTAGACGCCATGACACTACCCAAAAGAGGCAAAAAATGAATGTTTTCAAAAAGCATTACCTTGAGGACCCCTCCTAGTTCCATCCCCGTTTAGCTAGGGCGCTACAATTTTTTTTTAGGAAGTCTTCCACTCAAAGTAAACTACCTCAAGATATGACGTACCTATCTTTTTTTGAGCCAGTCTACGTAATGCTTTTATTCCCTTATTTCTTAATTTTTTAATTCAAAATGAATCGAATGTTTTCTATACCCCTACTAGTCTTTTAATTTTTCTATTTTTGCGTTTTTTTTTCTTTTCAAGGTTTTTTCTTTAATTTTATTTCCAGAGTGTCTTATATAGACTCTAAATAAGTGAGTTTTTGTCTAATTTCTCATTTCATCTCCGCACATTTTTTGTTACAATTATTTATTTAGAAGTCAGTTTAGGGGTAAATGAAGCGCCTCATGAAAAAAATTATAAAAACCAGAATTGTAGGAAGTAAAAATTTTTTCTGTTTGATGTGATCATTTTTTTTTTCTAGAAAGCGTAGTTTTTGCAATAATTACATCGAACGTTCAAGTTCAGTTTTCAAATTTTCATCTCAATTATGGCAAAAGCCAAGTTTCTCAAAAAAACGAATCGCTTTATAAATCATGTTAATTTCATCATCTACAATTTTTGCTGCCCTGATTTTTTCCTTGGATGCTTCATTCGCCTAGAAAAATAACTCGTAAAAAAAATATGTTGAAGAATCACCTAATACTCATACGAAGCGAAAAACAACTTTTGCAATCTGTATTACAACCCTTAGAACTTTCGATTCAACTTCGCGAACACTTATTTACCTACCACCTCAAGAGTCCCCCCTCACCCTAACACACCCTAACACCACTTGAATTGAAAAAATCTCCACAAGGTCCAACTCTCGAGAGAACTCGCCAAGAAAAAAATTCTTTCCTACGCATTCTCAATCAATCACAATCGACCTGAAAACTTCGCCCATTAATTTAAGCAAAGCTTAGCCTAACTGCCGAGCACCAAGCGTAAACTTAGTTTCGGTCACTTCTCCGGGCGTGTACCCTTCCATCACACGGATAACAATCATTTTACCAGAGGCTTAAAGCAAGCATAGTGGACCCTTTTAACTAACAAGTCTGAAAGTTAGTTAGAGCCGAGGCGCCGGCAACGTCTTTAAATAGTACCAACACCTGACTTCGCCCGCCGCTATTAAAGTCATCGTTAAACTCGCCAAATCCCGCTTATTAATCAAAGTCAAGCTTAATGACGACTTTCTCGTAGTATTTGATTTTTACCTCATTCCTATAACGAAAACTCGCAACCGTAACGAAGTTCATTAAACTTGGTAATTTAGCTACAGATAGTATTTTTTCGCAAACTGTACCAATGAGTTTAAGTAGGTATCTAGACTCCTTGTTCGTGTACGACCGCTTAATTCTTTTTCGCGTCCGCTGCGTCGTTCGATACTTCCTCTGTTATTGTCTGTGTACTCATGTAACCCCTTCTTTTATCGCACATTACAAATAAATCACACCTGATGATGAGAAACTTCCTTATATATTTATCAAAAGATAAAAATCCGTTATTTTTTACCTGCTACCTGCCTAAGTAAAGGGTTAAAAGACACGGTACCTTGGTATTTCATAACCATATCTGTTTAGATGTGAGTGTACAGTACATATACGACAACCGGCCTTGTGAAACATTAAACAACACCAAAAAGGGTTTAAGATATTACCTGTTGAAAAAGGGTGTTTTATTTATTTTTTTTAACACAAGAGGGATTATTCGGCAAAAAAAAAAACGAAAGTACTGAAAAAACCTTTTTACCGGTCTCTTTATTTCTCGTATATAAAATGATGCTGAATAAAAAAAATCTCACCGATGTTAGGGAATAAGAAACGGTCTCGGTACAACGAGAAATTCGCACGTGTGGTGTAGTTGATCAACCGATCGAGTGAGGTGAGGGTTTTTTTTGCAAAAAATTGCAAACAGACTTGGGTATGAGTTAAACTGATAAAAGGTAAAACAATATTGATAAAAAGGTAATTCAACTGGATATAAAAACAATTAGGTGTGTGAAAAGTAATAATACTTATCACAAAAAAACGGTTCAATAAAAAATTTCATAAAAAGTTTCCAGAAATATTGAAAATATTGAAGAATAAAAAACATCTTGAAGAATTTATCTAAAAAAAAAAAAGCATGTTGAAGAAAATCTCAGCAATTGAGACGTTTAAAGCAAAATTGCAAAAATGTTAAAATATACCTACATACTTTTAAAATGTTAAAAAATATTCTTGAATGAAGTTTCAAAATTTTTGAACTTCGCACAATAAAAATGTTGGAGAATATTCTAAAAAATGGTGAGAATTTTTGGAATGTTTCTCAACATTTTTATTCCTAATGTTCGACTTTTTTGAGATATTCTTCAAAATTCTGTAGGATATTTCTTCAACACTTTCGAAGGTATTTTTCAATGCTTTGAGAAAAGTTTTAAATTTTTTTTTCATTATTTTTCAAAAATATTGAGCTGGTGTTTAATTTATTTGAGATTTCTCAAAAAATTTGGGCTGTTATTCAAAACTTTTGAAATATTCTTCAAAAATTTTGAGATGTCTTACGAAAATTTTTGGCGTAGCATTTCAAAACTTCCGAATGCATTTTTATGCTTTTGAGATAATTTTTCAATTTTTCCTCCTACTTTTTAAAAATAGTTTGACCTGGTATTAAAGCTTTTTGAAGTATTTTTCAAGAAATGGAGCTGTTATTCAACATTTTTGAAAATATACTCTTCGAATATTTTGAGATATTTTTCAAATATTTCGAGATATTCTCCAAAAGTTTTGAGGTTCTTCAAAAATTTTCGGAATAGTTTTTAATGCATTTTTGAAGGTTGTTTTCAATTTCCTTGAGAAAATCTTCCAAACTTTTTTTTGTTGGTATTTTTAAAAAAGTTTCAGCTGGCATTCAAACATTTTGAGATATTTTTTTAAAAATTGCGCTGTTATTCAAAATTTTTGAAATATTTTGAAAAAATGTTGAGATATTCTTCAAAAATTTTCGGTATAGTTCTTTAGTCAATTTTGAAGGTTCTTCTCAATGTTTTTTTGGGAAAATCTTTCATACTTTTTTTTGGCTATTTAAAGAAAAAATTGAGCTGGTATTCAAACTTTTGAAATATTCTTCAAAAAATTATGCTGTTATTCAAAATTTTTGAAGTATTCTTCAAAAATGTTGAGATATTCTTCAAAATTTTTCGGTATAGTGCTTTATACAATTTTGAAGGTTCTGTTCAATGCTTTTAGGAAAAACTTTCAAAGTGTATTTTGCTATTTAAAGAAAAAATTCAGTTGGTATTCAACCCTTTTTAGATATCCTTCAAAAAATTTGAGCTGTTTTTTTAAAATCTTTGAAATACTCTTTTAAAATTTTTGGTATACAAGTAGTTCTTTATACACTTTTGATGCTCCTTTTCAATGCTTTTTGGAAAATCTTTCAAACTTTTTTTCTATTTAAAGAAAAAATTGAGCGGGTGCTCAACCTTTTTGAGATATTCTTCAAAAATTTGATCTGTTTTTCAAAATTTTAAAAATATTCTTCAAAATTATGAGATATTCTTCAAAAAAATTTAGAACAGTTATTCAACGTATTCAAAGGTATTCTTCAATGTTTCTGAAGTTCTGAGAAATTCTTTAAAATTCTATCACTTAAAAATTTTGAACTAGTATTCAAACTTTGTGAGATATTCTTAAAAATTTTTGAGATATTGTTCAAAAATTTGAAATGAATCTCAATTTATAAAGTTTAGGATATTTCTCCACATTTTAAACGTATTTTTACAAATTTTTGTGATTTGAGATACCTTTGTATTCTTCAACATTTTTTTTTTTTTTTGAGATAATCCTCAATATTTTTTAAATATTCTTCAACGCCTTATGCAATATTTTCCAACATTTTAAATAATATATTTGTATTTATGCCAACTTTTTAACTGTTGGATTGGTTTTTTAATCAGTTTTTTTTGTAATTATTTTACTAAAAATTAATTGCAAGTTTCCAAAACTACATCCCTGATTTCATAATTATTTTTTTTTACATTTTATAATTTTTCACTTAGTATCTCTGGTATCGTAAAAAAACAACAAATTTAGCTCGAAATTGGCACATGCACTCACAGGTTCTTTGAAAAATGATCAGATTTTTTTTCAAATTGGTCTATTAGTTCGAAGGTTACCAGCGAAAGTTCAAAGATGATATCATCAATTGCATAATTGAAATTGAAAAAAAATTGATTAATATTTTACTGAATTTGTTTTATATTATTTACGTAGATGCTCGTTTATTATAAATATTTCAGAGTAGTCTTTGTTTAAGGAATTTTTGTTTCTTTTTTCTTTTTTTCATTTTTTCCATCTCTTGAATTTTGTTCCATCGTTCTCTTCTCCATCGAATTTTCTTCAGCAGTCAATTTTCCTCTAGCTTCTCCCAACTTGAAAAAAATTCCCAAAATCTTTCTAAAAAATTGAAATTACTTTAATCACTTACAAAAGGTACCTAATGATTCCGTTACAATACCTACAGTTACAAAACGCCGAAGAAGGACCGTATCGAAAATGAACCCTTCTTAGGGTAGTTTTTTGCGAATCTTGGGCCCAAACGGTGCTCGCTTTACACGTTGCTGTTTCATTTTGCGGCCGGCGATAACGTCAACTTAAAATGGCAATATCTTGTGGAAGAGGTTAACGCAGGGTAGCCTTTAAGTAGGTGATTTATGAGCGACGACAGGACTTAAATCTGGGACGGTTTTCCATATTAGTTGCCTTTTCGGACAAGGTTGTTTGGACGTAGCCCATTTGCTCGATTAATATCCGAGAACAACCGAGAACCGAGACAAGTAATTTTTTTTTCTCGAGTCGACGCAACGTTCGACTGTTTGCATTCGCGCAGTGGTACCCCTTTTGTTGTACAATTATGTGAAACTAATTGCGTTCGAGGGATCGCGATGTCGGTGGTATTTTGAAACTGGAAGGAAAAAATATTACCGACGAAGAGCCATTTACTATGTAGAATGTGTTTTTCGTTGGTTCGGTTTTCGGGCCAGTTGATGCAATACGCTCTCGGGGACTGTTAATAGAAATGGATAGATTATGATAGGGCGATGATAGAAATAAATTTCATACATGTTGCACGCGAATGCGGCGAGAAAATAAAAAGGGATGGTCTGCAAAGGTGTGTAAGGAAAATAAGGCGTTACGTTGGCGGTTTTTTTTTCTCTCCTTCTCTTCTTCTTATGTATATATAACAAGGAAAAAATAGCTACATTTATTCTCTGTCATGGAGATATTTTTTAAGCTCGCAGATTTTGAAATATGACGCCGAGTAGCAGAAACCGAAAGCGAAGATCTCGCTATCCGAAGGAAACCACTTTATAAGACCCCCTGCAGCTGTAACAGCCGTGTAGCTCGTTACCTCTTCGTACGTTGCTCATTTTCAAAGCTCGATTTAAGAACCTACGAATTTGCTCTGCTACTATACCTTTTTCCCCCGTGAGCTTTCTCGCCGCGCGTATAGCTCTGTGCTTCTCGCTTCTACGCTTTTTTCCTCTTCGTCGTTTCTTTTTTTTTGGGCGAAAATACCGCGTTTTTTATTAGCCTTGTATTATAACGTTCGTTGTATTTTTCGACCGTTTCTTACCGCTAAATCTTGTAAAATAGATGAAAGCTGCCACCGCCGCCGAGCGGCGGTTACCTACACGAATAACAGCCTTATGAGGGTTGCGAAATACACCCGAGAAATTCGAATACGTACCGGAGAAAAAGGGTAAAAACGCATTTATACCGGTGCCGCGCCGTAAAATACGCGGTAGGTTTTTCTCTTCGGAGCCTTTTTTTCTCCTTTTTTTGACCAAATACCCCCTCAAGACCAGATACCATTTTAATTTTACGCCAAGCTCGGCATTCAGCGCGTCCAAATACTCGCGCGTGTTTTCATTTTCAACAAATACTCGTTTATTTTCTCAACAAGTTGCCATACCCGTCGCATCGTCTAGTGCTCGTACCCGCACCCGCAACCCAGCCGATAATTTTTAATCCGGTCGTGTACGCTTCGGTTATAATTATCCGGCGATGTGGATGCGGTTCCTTGTACTTGGCGCTTAGGCAACTCATCAGACGTGTGGTTTTTTTCCATCTCTCGGTTCTTGGGTCAAACTTGTATGTGGCTAAAAGTTATAATCGGTTTTGTGTAGGTGCTTGTTGTTTTCGATGGTACGTTTTTGGGTCGATACATACTTTTTTTCAGTATTTATTCTTTTTTTATTCATCAAAAATTACGAGATATTTTTGGCTTGAAAAAGTGCTAAGAAGTTAAACTTGGGCAAAAACTTGAGTTGAAAATGGTTTATTCTTATTCCTCTCCTCTTCTCCAATCAAATTTTTGGTCCCTTCCTCCTCTTGGTGTAAAATGTAAAGTTTTGGTTAAAATTTTATATTTTAGACAGTTTTTAGCAGATTTTTTTTTCAAAATTACAAGGATCCTGCATTACATATTACCTACCAGGGATCATTTAGGCAAACTTTGGATAGTTTGGCCTTTCGAGTCAAAAATGGTTTTGTCTCGGCAACAAAACTCAACCACTCAAAATGAACGCGAGATTCCAGATACGTCATAAACGATCACAAATTAGCCGAAAAAAGAGTTTAACTCGATTTTCTGAAATGGTCAATAATCTCAAAAAATTACCTCATTCTTTCAAAAAAAAAAGTTGAGATTTCATGCTGAAAAGTTTCAACTTTGAATAGTTTGATTTTTCAAGTTGAAAAAAATGATCATATTTTGGCATCAAAGCTAGACCATGAAAAATGGACGCGAGATTCGTAATCAGCGACCTCGAATCAGCCAGACAAGCCGTTTAACTCGTTTTTTTGGAGTGGTCACAATTTTCAAATAAAATTAAGTACCCACCTACTTCATTTTTTCAAAAAAAAAAAAAATTGTTCAATATCGACGAGAAAACAGGTTTAGAAGGAGTATTCGGACCCTAAGAATTCAATGTTTTGATCTTGGATTTTTCTAATAGCGATCGAAATTTATGTCATTTTCGACTGAATTCAGGTCGCTGATCACAAATCTGGTATTGATTTTAGGCACACTCTTCCCCTTCTCACGAAAATCGCACTTTTCGAGTCAAAAATTGTCGGCTTTCTGACCAAACTTACGATTTCGGATTCTTGATGCCTTCTTAGAAACCCGCTACGTCACTTCACTGCTACGTAACAGCCATCAATACAATCCATTAAGGCCTCATTTTTGGTTTCGGCGGGTTTCAGACAAAAGTGTGCCGAAAAGCTGCCGAAACATCAGTCATCACAATACAATAAACTTGACAGTTTTGAGTTCGGATTGATCCAAATTTGGCTGAACTTCATCGGATAGGAAATTTTACAAGCTTTCTAACAGTGTCTTGGGAATTAAGATTGCACTTACCCTTCTCTTTGAGGAAATTTGTATACAAATATTGATAAAATATATCGATGATGCCTCATTTTTCAACAGATTTCTTCAAATTTGAGGAGAAGGCTAAGTGTAATCTCAATTTCCAATACACCATTGGAAAGCTCGTGAAATTTCCTATCCGACGAGCTAAGAATGATTGATTTGACAAATCTGAAATTTTTTTGCACTTTTAGGTATCCTACGCAAAAAATTAATATGAACTTTTTTATGTAAAATTCAATTTCAAACAACTTTTGTTTGAAAATTTTTTCTCTATCGCTCTTATTTTTGCCAGGAACGCCATAAACCTGGTGGGGGTGGGGGGGATCCACACCCCAAAAAAGGGCTTCCGGAGATCAAATTCATTTATGTTGAATAGTACAGTGTCCTGAGCCAGTCTATGAAAAAAAGTAAGGATAATTTGTTTTGTTGATTGATCTTTTTTCTCCTAGATGACCTGGACTATACTGGGGTGGGTCGTCTTTGAATTTTTTTGGAAAGTTGTAGGGGGATTCGAAAAAATGTTGTGGGGTGATGTCAAAAGACCGTGGAAAAATTTTGTGTCTCTGATTTGAACCAATAGTTTTTAAATGGGGTTCAAAATTTTGAAATTTTCAAAAATTCAAAAAAAAATTCGAATTTTTTGATTTTTTTGTGGGTAGTCAATGGTATGGTTGCCATAAAAGAGAGGGAAAATTCATGTTTTTTTCGATTTTTTAAAGGAGTTCAGATGATTTTTGTCCATGGTCAAAATGGTGGTTTTTGAGGATATCTGGAAATTTAATAAAAAACCCACTTACCTACGGTGTGATCGATTTAGGGGTTCAATTTTTACTTCAAATGCACATAAGACGAACTCCGACATCATTTTCCTTTTTTGGGGGTTTTCGAATTACCTTGAAATAACATCACATTATAAGATAATTTTGTGCAATGAAGGAAATTTCAGGGCTCTCAAGTCCTTAGAAAAAAAAATGGTCAACTTTTTTTGGAGGCTCCAGATCGCTTCGAAAATGATCGCAATCGACTCGGGGGGTCAACTTTAGGAGGTAAGCGAAGTTTGGGATGATTTTCTGTAAAAATGGACGATTTTGGACTTTTTTTTATCTGTGAAATTTTGGAATTGTAAAAAAATGCACGACGCACGTATCAACTCGTCACCTTGGATTTCCAATTCAACCATGCTAATCGACTGACAATATCACCTTAACACCAAGATTGAATTTTCAGCAGTCGAAGTTGATTACAACGCCTTCTGGAGCGATTTCGGTATGCTGGAGAAAATTCAACTTTTTCTGGAGGCTCCAGATCGCTTCGAAAATGGTCGCAATCCATTCGGGGGATCAATTTTACCATATAAACCAATTAGGTATCAATGGGTTAATTTCGCAATTTTCAAAAATTCGGCAAAAATCGAAAAGTCGACTTTCGCATCTCAAAATTTGGTCATGACTTATGAAGTCAGGATGACATGTTTTTTCAGTGAGCCCAGCTTGATCAGAGGTGACGAAATGGCAAGATTCTTTGTTAGTCGCGTTTTCTCATCCAAATATGATTATACTCGTACATCATGAAATTAGGAAGAATATCTGAAAATCTGCCACTTCAAAAAAAAAAAGACATTAGGTACATTTTTTTTTAAATATATTTATTTTTTGTCGCTCGACACAAAGGTCATTTGCGACTAG
>FIZU01021639.1:0-14889 GCA_900064475.1 Pseudococcus longispinus | reverse complement strand
TGAGCTCAATCAATCACTCACATAGGTTTCTGTAGGAGCGCTGATACTCAGACCCTGTTCTAGGTTTCTGTAGGAGCGCTGATACTCAGACCCCGTTCACAATTTGATTGGTGAATTCTCAGTGACGTAATGAATTGCATGTGAATGATATGTTACAAGTCAAAAAAATAAACATCAGGAGGCCAGTGAACAGCGCTCCTACAGGGGACTATGAGAGTAACTATTTACAAAAAATTCAGGTAATCCCCTTTCCGCTGTGATCTGCAGATGTTCATCTTGTAGTTCCAGTGTCTATAAATCACACCAACTTTCCGACAACTTGTCAGGCAGACTTTTTGTACTTGAAAAAATTTCAGAGATCAGGCTGACTTTTAGACATTTTGTCAGGCATTATACTTTTTGGACATGAAAAATATTCAGAAATCACGCTGACTTTTAGACATTTTGTCAGACACCCTTTCAGGTAATTTTTTTTTAAATTGTTCATTGTTCAAGTTTTCAAAAATCAGACATTGGGTTAGACTGGATTAACCTGCCTTTTTGAATTAGGGAAAATTTCAGAGATTCTGACTTTTTGAACTTGAGAAAAAGTTCATGAGGTGGGCAGCTGATTTTTCGAAATTGGAAAAATTTAGGTCTTGTTAAGATTTTAAACCAATTTTTGAACTTCGAAACTTTGGAGAGATGACTCTGACTTTTACGCAATTTATTAGACAGGTTTACCCGATTTTTAGACATTTTGTCAGAGTTCAGACACATTGGACTTAAAAAATTCAAGAGATTCTGACTCATCAGGATTTGTAAAAATTTGGATTATTTCAAAATTTGATTTTTAGACATTTTGTCAGACATACATAAAAAGTAGTCCGCATACAAAAAAATTAATAATTACTATAATTACTATTAGTAACTATTCATCGACTAATAGTAACTACGAATCAATTAATAGTTCCCATATGGTGACTAGTAGTGACTAATAGTTATACAATTCCTGTGGACTGACTACTGGTGACTAACATCAACTACTAATGGATCAATAGTTCCAGTGCTGTGACTTGTAGTGACTATTAATCGATTAATATAGTTTTGTATTCACAAGTAAACGGTGGCATCAAATAAGTAGTACTTACATGGCTTTCAGATAAGTTGTATTGTCACCCTCAATTGCGCTCCTAGTCACCAAATAAATTAATAGTACCTACTACCATTAATCATTACTGAGATTAATAGTGATTAATAGTACTATACTTACTAATCACCACAATTTTGTATGACAAGTAAAAAGAAACTAATAGTGATTATTGACTAATAGTATTTTCTACAAGTACTACTAGTGAGCATTAGTGATTAGTAATACTATGTACTAGTAATTGTTAGTATCGAAAATACTATTAATCACTATTAGTTTTTTGTATACGGGAGGGGCATATCCTACAAGTATATTTTACACTTTCATATGTAGTGTGAAAACAGAAAGGGAGGAAGGGTCCGGGATAAGGTCCGAAGCGCCGGGTTTTTTCCTACAATTTTAAGGATCAGCAACCACACAAACATTAATTCACGATGAGTTGCCTATAACAAAATAAAGGCGTTACCGAGTAATAGGACACCCTGTACAAATATATGGCGAGAAATTCTTTTCTCGAGAATTTCTCGCTTTAATTCGGTGCGAAATCACAAGACAAGGTTTTTTCAAGTTGAAAGAGCACGTGTTGGAGAATTTTTTAAGTATAAAAAATGCTGTTGGGAACATTTTTTGCTAAATTCTCAACTCCATTTAGTACCTACACTTTTTGTTTGGTGTTGGAAAACATTTTCATTTTTCAGTATTTAGTTCGCGTCTAATGCCTTATCGCTTTTTATATTTCGATTTTTGCTATCAACGTTGGTTTTTTAATTTTTTTCACCATTCCCTCTTTTTCCTATTGAATTTATATTTTATCCCTTCGCAAAGACGCTTTTTAAATTTTTAATTCACTCGTAAAACAATTGCGAAGCGGTAGGATTTCTTCGACACAAGTTTCCAATCCCCTGTAGCTCTGTCTGGTGAAATTGAGCCTTATAAAATTCAAGATGCAAGCAATGCCAAAGACGTAAACATCTAAAGGGTGTAAATTGACCATAACATTGGCAATATGCGACTCAAATAACCCGCCAGTTCGAAGAGAAAGACTTTGAGTTGAAATACAAATCCTTCGGAGATGTTTTTACAACCACTACCACTATGGCAACGTTACGATGTCACTATTCGTCTTCGTATAAAGAAATTTCCTTATCAAATAGATGGTTATCCTAGCACCGTAATTAAATTTCTTACATTCGGCGTGGTTTTTACGTTACACCTTTTTTTTTTCTGGCCGAGATTTCTTTCAGCTGGTGGGTTTTTTGTATTCGAAGTTACTTTTTTTTCGTTTTAAACCTTTGTATGAGTTGTAAAGGTAATATGAGAGTTTTTATAGAAAACATCTCGAAAAGCCACGCTTTCTTTAAGAAAAATACTACCAACGCTGGCACAAATTTAATTCTGACCTTACGATAATTTCGTTTCTAAACTGAAATCTAATTTCGTCCGACGCAACCTTATTATTAATTTTCTAGTGTCATATTTTCATTATTTTCGCAGCCTTGACGCTTTATATACGCGTATTTTCAATTATTTTTTTCCACCTTCAATTTGCGGTTAAAAAATCATTCTAGCCACGACGAATAACTTGCTAGAGTAATAATTGCCAATTTTAGATTTAAACTTTATATAGACAGTCGACTTTTGAGTAGCCTATCATGTTCGCCACCACATTGTAGCCTATTTCCTTTTCCGACGAAATATTTTCCGTGAGATTTAGATCGAGTGAAAAAATACGCCCTAAAATATCAATTTCAATATGTGTTTCGATGCTCGAGTAGGTAAAATTTCACGACGCGAGTAATTAGCTAAAAATGTTTATCGGCGAGGAATTTTCCGTCAATTTTCTGTAATAATTCATCCCCCACTTGCCTTTGCCAGGTTAGCTAATCGTACATTAGAAAATAATTAAGTACGGCGTAGCATTACCATTTAATTGATTTTGCTTTATCTTTAAACTAGAAGATAATTTCGCAGGGCTCATTTCGTATTCATTATTTTATACGTCTATATGCGTTTTTGTTGTTGTTGGTTGTCGTCTTCGTCGACTACGTCGTCGTCACAGTTGAAATTAAAGATACCGCGCGCACAGAATCTAGAAACAAATGACGTAACGATTACTAAGCATTTCGCAATCTCTTTTTTATTTTTTTTAATAACGCCAGACGTAATAAGTAAAAATGTGTTTTCTAAACGGCAACAAAACAGAACTGAAAATAGCGCACGTAGTCAATAACAAAATAAAAAATCTCATCTAATGTTCAATCTGCGACAGACGACTTTTCCGAATGAGTTATAATGAATCGTATAGCTTATGGTTGGGTGAACTGCATAACTCTTCCAAAGGTACAGTAGTTTTAACGCAGTAAGGTCGCCTCATTCGGCGGTACACGTTCTATACGTACACATACCCTTATTCTTCCCACGACTATTATGCCCTCGAAAAGACTCCCAAACCTAAATGGAGTTTGAATCGTAATTAATTGTTTATCGTTTGAATACGTAGGTAGGTAAAGGTACTAGGCAGGTACCTATCTATTAACGATGACGAATATTCAGTCGACTTGAAAACTCGGAAAGTCCCACTGAACTTTTCCACATTCAGACGAAGGTATATTTTTTCAAAAACCAGATTAAATTTATGTTTCTACCAAATTACAAAAATGATTGCATTTTTGTTGGCCCCAAAATTGCAAGGGCGAAAGTTATGCAGTGGGCCTTTCATTTCAAGGGATGGTATCCAAGGGCACGAATGTGATCCGAAAATGATTACGCTTCGTAACTCTTTCAATTTGCAATTTAGACAAAATTTATAAAGAACCTTTTTGATAGAACTTTCTATGTTCTACAAAATGTATGATATACAATATATTTTACCTAACTCTAAAATTGAACGAGCTACAACCATTAGAAAAATAAAAAAGTGCATTGTTTTAAATTTAGACTTGGAAAATTCGAATGATTGATTCATCTTGCAAAACGAAAGCGTTTTAATTTTTGCCTGATCTAAATGTTGAATGAGATGTCTACAAGAATTTTTAAAATAGACCTTTGCTTATACTGTGACAAGTCCAAATTTAAAGTAGCTAACACCACTTTTCATTTTTAAAACGGCTATAGCTCCTTCAATTTGGCAGTTAGACAAACTATGCATATAATTTATTTTATAGAGCTTAAAAAGTTCTACAAAAAAGCTCTGAACAAATTTTTTCTATCTATATTATCAAAAGAGTTATTACGTTTTCAAGAAAATATTTCATTTGTGGATTATTTAATTTTTCCTCTTCAAATCGGGTAGTCGAAGAACATGCATACACTTCTATAGTTTGGATTGCAGCATTACTGGTTTGAAGGCACTGCTCTACTACTAGCACATCCCGTATTTAATTTTACTTGCCATATTAATTTTTCTTCAGTGAAAATGTATCAAAAAAGAAATTCTAGATTCGACAGATTGAAATCGATTGAACATCCTGTTTAGGTTTTTATCAAATTTTCTTTTCTTTGAAGAAGGTAATAAAATATCTCATACGTTATAAAATGATTGTCTCCTTATCTTTAGATTAATTCTTTTTGAATAGACTCGATATTCAGTTAAAGGCCAGTGGTTCATATGGTGAGGGGAGAGGGAACCTATCTAAATCGTATAAACGTCTGGGTGCCTAAAGAGCATAGTTAAGGAAGTAGAGGTGATTTGGCCTTCAGCAGGAATTTTGAAACCAATATATTACAATTTCAGCAAAATTGAGAATTTATTTTTTTTATAATTTAAAAAATGCACAATTCGAGTGAATAGGGGGAGGGGGGGGGGAGATTGACAAAGTTACTGAAATTTTGACATGTGACGTATGTATATCCGGTTGAAGCATGTCCTGATATGAATTTTAGACCCCCTTTTTTTTTCTTTTTTTTCCTGATCATCTCAGACCTCAGAGGCGGCTGAAGGTTTCCAAAATGGCGCCAGTCATTTACATATTTTAAAAAACTTGGGGAAAATGAATAAATGTTGAAGTTCAGATTGATGGTGTATTTAGGTGTTATTCATCACAGAGCTTTGAATTTTATGCATTTTAAATACTCAAAATATGCTAAAATATGCATTTTTAATCCCAAATATGCAAAAATCAATAATTATGAGTGTCTATGGAGAGGATTTGTGCTGAAAAGCTTCACAATAAAAAATTGAAATGAAATGAAAAATCAATCAGCAATAATCAAAAAGCAGTTTTTAACTTTTTATTCAAATTTTAACCCTTTTTTATGTCATTTTTTACAGTTTTGCAATTTTGACAGCAAAAAGTGGCCAGAAATGAATTACTTCTGCTTGATTTTGGCAAACCCTCAAAAAATGCGAGAAAAAAACAAAAATATGTTGAAATATGCTGAAATATGCTCTTTTCACTCCTGAAATATGCAAAATATGCATTTTGGGTGGAAATATGCAAAATGAAATTGGTTTATTCGTCAGCAAATTTTATGAATCGTATAAATCTTTCGAAATAGGTATTCACTTTTTCTTCGCCACAGACAAATATGCAATTTCATAAAATTCAAAATTTTATTGATGGCCTTTTTAAAAGCAAAAAATACCTAAAAACTCGATTTTTCACGTTTTTCAGATTTTTTGCACCTCTCAAGGAACACGTCAATAATACACTTTGAAATCTGGAAATTCGCATTTCTATACCTAGCAATATTCTAAAAAAATTAAAAAAATTTTCAGGAATGACCCTTCTTAGAGTCCATCGTTCCTGCAGTTTTGAAAAAATTCGATTGAGAATTGTAGAAAATGAAAATTTATAACGAAACAACAAAAAATCCATTCAACTTTGCATAGAGTGGGAGGGAGTGAGATTCGACCTGAAAATTTTTAGACCAGCTTCCACTGATTGCTTTCAAAATTCCCATACCTCTAATTATCTAGATATGCTCTTTTGCAATCGATTTTTTTGGAGTGGGGAGGATTGTTTGATTAGCTAAACATTTAAAGCGATTTTCTACTATAAATGCGTATAATTCGTTCAACAAAGCTCCTTTTTTTCTTGAAAAAAAAAACATAGTTGAAAGTTTGTTTTTCGTTCTAATAAACTTGTAAATTGATAATCATTATCGTAGTAGGTATATATTAAAACCAAGAATATGCGTATAAAATTCGCTGTAGGTAATTTACCTCTTGGAAACTTACTGTAGTAAGTTTCCAGTGAGTAAACTTCTAGTTTCATAAACTTGGAAAAACTTGATTTTTCATCTTGTCATAATTTTTGGAATAGGTACATACTTCGTATGGTAAGAATTTCCGATTTGAAACTTTTTTTGTGCCAATGGAAATTAAGTGGAAGCTCAAAAATTTCCATATAAATTGCATCCGTCGTTTAAACAGGGTTTCTAGTAAACGAAGCTGTAAAGGAAACCCGAAATCGTGTCGCTAGGAAGTTTCAAAAATCAATCGAAATGCAGAATCAAGATTACCTGGTTACGTTTTAAAAACAGAATTATTATTCGGGTATAAAAAACATTTCTATACGTAATTATATTAAAATCGAATGTGATAATTCAAAAAATTTCCAAAAAAAATTTCAAAATCAGGTAATTTCTTCGGACTACAGAAAAAAATCTGCTACTGGTTGCAGAGAAGGTCTCCATCGAAGAAAACTACAAAAATTGAATCGTGGTTGGCATATTTATCATCATTTGACTCGATCGTTCTGCGCCAGGAGCCACTCGCCAACAAAATGTGCTTTACATAAATCACACATTTAAAACGTTTCTACCCAGTTTTTTAATTTCGAAACGGTCAAGTCAAGTAGCTACAATATTAATACATTGAAAATTGGATATAATCACTCAATGACAAATTTCAAAACAACAAAGTTGAACCTACTGACATCAATCTCGCATAAAAATCATTTCGGTTGACAACGACGTTTATCGCAGCTCCTTTATAAACGATTCGCGAAAAACTTTTAAATATTGTGAAAAAGTTCAAATTCGTACCCTTCCTCTATGAAAAAATCAATTTTGAAACTTCTCAACTTCTCGGCAATAATACGCGCGTATTTATAAATATAAAGAAATGCCCTACGACACTTGAAGAAAAAAACAACTTTTTAAAACAAATTTACCGTTTTAGGAAAAAATACTGGCTAAAAGTTTATTCGCCGTTTAAAGATGAAAGTGACAAGTTGAAAGTTTTCGATTGTTTCATCGTTCGACGATGCGATGTCTACGCGTAAACGCGAGTTCACGCTTTCCTCGGCGATAATTTTTGTACTTCCCGAAGCGCAACAGGCAGGTGTCGACGTTGCGCCATCCCTTTAACAAAACGAGGGGTAATTTATTATCAAATGACGTAATGAAGCGGAAAAAAAAAAAAATGCGAATTAGGAAAGAAATTGGTATAAGGAAAAAGAAATCGAACGAGGATAACATTTGTAATCTTCGGGCTTGCAAAGTGGAAATTTTGCATTTGAAAACATCCTCGTCGAAAGAAAAATTTACCATTGATGAACGAAAGCGGGTAATTTTTGAATAATTGTGAGAGTTTTTTTTCTTACAATTTGAATACGAATAGAATTTATTTCGTAATTCATAACGAAGCTGGAAAAGTTTTTAATAGCAAGGTAGCTACACCTACTACACCTGGTATTTTTTTCCTGCAAATTTACCACTTGTGTGATGTGAAATAGTAACAAAAATTTTGCTGCCGAGATTACTCAACGTTTTGGTGGAATGACTTCACTTATGTAATACAAATCGGATTAATAGTTGGTCGGATGGACGACGAAGGTGGAAAATGTGCTTTTTGTGTGTTCATAATAGCGTGATAATTTAAAACGAGATTATCATCTCGAGTACATGACACAAAGCTCGACGACTATTTACGTTAAACGAACAACCCCGAAAAAATTTCGAGCCGAGGAAATTCAATATTTGCTCGTTTTGTGGGTAATGAAACGTTATAGTTTTCTCAGACGTTTTTTTTTCTCATTTTAACGCACTTACGTAAGTATATTAAGTGCAAGTCAGCGTAATCGGAAAGCCATAGTTACTGGTTAGGTATTTTGCTATACGCTGAAATGAAATTTCAAACGAGATATTACGAAAAAGCAATATTTTTCCAACTTTTACGCAGACTAAATGTACGTAAGTCAAGATTATCGCTAGATCCTGATTTAAATCCAGGATGTAGGTGTATTAGAAGATTAACTCGGGTACAAATTACCAGCATCCTAAAACCACAGGTGCAGCAATCAATTGTCCATGTTGGCGGTTTGGTGACTTTCGTCGGTGAAAAGAAATGCATTCGGTGTTTTTCCTCATTTGAATGGTTTTTAATGAATATTCGAGTCCTCAGTTTTAATGTGGATATTTTTCAAGGACGGGAGTCATTTCGAAACGGAAGAGGACAAAAATTCGTTTGCATCAAAAATTTTTAGAGGATTGGCATAAAATGGTGTCATTATTTAAAGAAAAGGGTAAATTTTTATGTTTTGTAAAGCTTGAAAAATTATTAAAAATTTCAAAAATGTTTTTTTACCTATTGAAATGTCTGAATTTATATAGGTACTATTTTAATGTTATAATTTGATGATTTTTTTCTTAGATTATCAAGAATTAAAAAAATAAAAAATAAAAAAATACCTTTTCATAGTTTTTGATATTTTAATAAGAGATCATTTGGCTGTAAATTTTAGATTGAAGCCTTAGCTCCTGAAATAAACTTACTTATCCCTGATTAAAAGATTTCCCATCTATTAAAGGAAAACTTGCATAGGTACCTAATCTAATCTTTTAGTATAGACTATGCTTTTGCGATGACTAAACCTGCAAAGAAGTCATAAAATTCCGTTACGCTGACTTTTAGATATTTTGTCAAGTTTTTTTGTACTCGAAAATTTTTTCATAGCCTATTTCAAACGATTTTTTTAACTTGAAAAATTTCAGAAATTCTGACTTTTTCGATTTTGAATAATTTTGCAGTGGTCAGTTGACTTTTAAACGTTGAAAAATTTATATTGTTTCAAAATTTGACTTTTAGACATTTCACGAGATATGATAACATTGTATCAGATTCTTTAAACTTCCAATCAGATGTCAGACATTATGTCAGACCGGAATGTGCATTGCATTGTACACTTCAGTTTGACATAGCAGAAAGAGCAGAAGCATATCCTATGTTTTATACTTTCATGGGTCGTATTGAAATGAAAATGACTAGGTGTCCGGGGGGGGGGGGTAACAGTTTTCAAATTTATAATTTGATCGGTGAGGGGTTTCAGGAAAACTAGTCTTCAGGTGAAAAAATATTTACTCTTTAAAATAACGAGTGGGTTTTCTGGGATGACAACCTGCGGCTACCTCGACAATATTCCTACATATTTACCTACCTATATACCTATTTGAATACCTACTTTCGTATTCACCTTTTTTTATTGCAATTTTTTTTAATTAAAAATCTACACCCAATTTTTTAAATGCGTTTTTCTCAGTTTCAAAAAAAAAATGTACAACTATTTTACAGTTTTGACAAGCCATATCTCAGTCAGTTTTCATCGTAGGCGAATTCCAAACATCCCACTGGATTCGGCGTTAAATTCTTCATCAAAATCTACTAAAAAGTCATTTTTAACAACTTTCACCCGAAGCCTGGGTTTTCCTGAAACTTGTCACGTTTTCTTATCAATATTCTGTCAATTTTTTCAAATACTTAATATCATCTACAAAGCCGGATTTAAACTTCCGGGCGTCTTGATCCAAATAATTGGTGGAAGGTTGGAGGCCCCTTGAAATTTTCGTAGAAAGAAAAACAACGTCAGTATTCGCTTCTCAAATTTGAAATTTTTTTTAAGACAACATTTTTTATTTGAAAATTCTGCAAAAACCGATATTTAAATCAGTATCTCGAATTCTGGATGGAATAGCGAGGCCAGACAGTATTTTGAGGGAAGGGGTTGGCCAGAAAAATATAATTTTATCTGAAATTTGAAAAAAATTCATTTATGTTGTCAAAATATGTAAAGTTGGTGAATGTTGAGCTCAAGCGAAGCGAGGGCTTAAAACTTGGCAGAAAAAATCATTCAAAGGCAGAATTTTCATCATTTTTAAATCATTAATGATGAATGAATCTGACAGTGCAAAATTTCATAATTTTCAAATTGTCAAGTAGTTTGCTGGTGGCTTCTTATGGTTGGAGACCAATGGTCCCACTTGGGCACCCTTAAATCCGGCACTAGCCATCATCTAACTTTGGAAGGAAGCAATTTTAGAACTTTTTCAAGATAAATTGTTTGAAAGAGAATAAAATTAGCTTTCAAATAATATGGTTACTTTTTGTTTTTGGGCAATTTTTCATTTTCGAAGTTACCGTGAAAATTTTCAATGATTCATAAAATTGCGCAAATTCAAAAAGTAACCATATCGTTTGAAAGCTTATTTTAATATCTTTCAAAAAAGTTATTATAAAAATCTCCCTAAATAGTTTCCTTTCCAAGTTACATAGAAAAAATAGGAAGGTATAAAGTTATCCATGATTCTCATTTTCTTATAAGGCAACGGTTAAAGTCCTACGTAATATCAGAAATGTGGTCTGGTAATTGAGCTCAACCTCATCGAAAATGTAAGAAGCCGTGAACTAATTTTTTCAAACATGAGCTTTGAGGTTAGGTTAGGTTACGTTTGAGGTTTAAGATGCGAGTTATTGTTATTTCCGGAAAATTGTTTATAATATAACAACCTACATTCAGAGTTCGTGCAAAAATCATTCAAATTTCAAAAAATTGAGATAGGCAAGTGTTCTTTCAGCAGATTCACCGTCATTTTGAATGATCTTCCTCTCCCGTTACCCTAGTGGCGTCAGAAAACGAATTTTTGAAAAGAAATTTGGCGATATCTTGAAATCGAAAAACGTTATTTTGTTTTTTCAAATCCACCCAAAATTATTCAAAATTTTTGAATGCGTGATCAAATATCAAAAATTGTACAAAGTGTGATAAATTACGATTTTTGACTGATTTTAAGTCTCAGTTACACATTTCTTGTGCATTTTGAGTCATCCTTTCTCATCGTCTTTGAAATTTTCCAAGTTTTCTAAAAATGCTATATTTTTTATTTGGAAAAAAGATCACGCTGCTCTCTCTTGTCTTTTGTTCTGCCCTGCTCTGAACCAGCCGTTAGGAATACATTACAATAGTATTCTACCTCTTTTAAAATTTTTTGGAATTTCTCGAGAAATGTTGAGCCGTTGTGTCTCCAAGATACGTAGGTATTTGTACATAAGATTGCACCACCAAAATTATACTTTATTTTTGAAGTTGAATTTTTTCAACTTTTGTAAATAATTTAAAAAATTACTTTTCATTTTTCGGAATACACTTTTAAATAGATTTAGAAAAGAAATTCCCAACATTTCTCTCGGGTTCGTTAATTAATAAAAAATTTAGTTTCCTAACGATATTCCAGTTGGTCAGATTTTGTTTCGTTTTTCATTTTTAGTTTTCTCGTTATACCAACGCAAACATGTTTTCCAAATTTTACCAACAACAAAAAACAAGGCTTCAAAAGCACCTGCAACGTGAAAAAATCATCGCCGCAAAAAATAACCCCCAAGGAATAAAATAAATGGTTTTCTTAGCCTTGACCATCGTTGAAACAGAACCCAGTAAAAAGATTTTTAAACCCAAGAATTTGGCTGAGTTGGCGTGAAATGACCCAGATGTATTTGATTCTAACCATTTCTAACATCCAAACGTTAGGTATATTAGAAAAACACATAAAGTAGGTATTGTATATGCTCTGCAAGTTAACGTCTTGTCGTATTATGGTGACGTTGAAATGCAACAAAAAAAAAGCACGCCCAGGCGTAGTATATTATTTCATAAAAATCACCTCCTACAAATTTCTGTTGCAAAACACGACATTTTAGAAAGAAACGCTTTCCAAGGAAATTTTCCTTTTGTGAAAAAACCGGTATTAGAAATACAGTACAAACGAAAGTGGGGGAAGGGAGAAATAATCGTTTCGGAATTACAACCAAATTGGAAATTTTTTAACATCACCTACGAATTGTGCGAGTTAATAAAAACTAAACTGAATTTCCAGCAAGCTCGTCGAGCCGACGAAATAGCAAATTTTGGCGTTTGTGAAATGATGAAAGATGAAAAAGTGTTTTCGTTCAAAAATAACGTTTCTCCACAAAATTGATATTCTGCCGTGAAGTCGACAAAGCATTCAGGCAAATATATTCGTCGATACACTAGTTTAATTTTCACCAGACGTCTAAGCGACTTAAACACTTCGAGTGATAGAAAACAATTGCTTCACATGTCAAATTGTCTTCAGCACTGAAGGAATAAAAGTTATATACCGTAACTCGAAGAAATATAGCGATAAAAGTACGGAAGTTGATTGAAATGTGAAATGCTGAAATTACCTCGTATGTACATGTGTTTATATTCTCATATCCAGAAATGTATTATATTGAAATATTTATCGATTTTGAGACAATTAAAAAAAAAATGAAAATTCATCTACAGAAATAGAACAGAACCTTTCAGCATCAAAATTTAAATGACGAAGTTACATAATTATGTGTATTACTTATGCATCAAGTTCCATCAAATACGAAATAATAAAAAGAGATCCATTGGCAAACATGTGGTGTACTTAATTAGAAAGATAAACATTCATTACGATAGAAATTCCCTAGGAGGATACTTCAATACCGAAAGTTCCAGTCACAATTCTCAGCCTTCTGTTTTATGGCGCAGCAACCAAAACTACGCAAATGTGAATTAATTCATCATTTAAGTATTCCAATATTCATATGTTTTTCTACTGGCTCTGGTTTCTTCTGTTTCAAACTAGGAACAAAATTTATTTAGTATAAGCCTGCGCCCAATCCAATGTTAAATATTCACTGCTCCTTTTTTTGTATAATTTGGATTAGGTACATGATTTAGAATTCGTGAATGCTGCTGTGAGATAGGGTTACAAGTAAGCTACTCGTTATACCCGTCCAAGATGGTAGTATCCTTTCTTATACTTTTTTACATGCTGGCCGATTACCTGAGGCAGTGAGGTACCTATATTTTACAACCATTCTCAAACAAAAAAAAAAAAAGAAATGTAAAGTTGAGCTTACTGTCTTAGATTACATACATCGTTGAAATAAGGACATCGACCGATTTTTATTTTGTATTTGTTTCAATATTACATTTTCAAACAGACATAATCTCTAAATTTTCACTATAAAACGAAACTAGAAATAAGGAAGCTATACGAAATATGTGACAAAAAAATATTTTTCCGGCAAAAATAAAATAAATCATGAAAAAAATGAAAGGACCCATTTGGCTGAATTTGCAGCGTGATAATCATCTTGAGAATATAAATTCCGTGACTATAATACATTTTCTAATAATATTTTGAAGGATCAAACCTGGAAGTGATATTTTACCGAATACTAGTCCTTTGAGATTTGAAAGACGTTGGTGACATTCAAAAGTACCTATAGGTATAATTCTAGTATAAATTGATTTTATTTTTGAAAAATAATACCCTGGGTGAATTTCTTTCGTTCATAACAATTCGATTATTTTCATTCGAGTGATTTGAAGCAACACAGTTTTTCAGCCAAGAAGACAGTGATGGCAAAGAGAGTCAAAAACTGAAGAGATTTTCTTAAATGTCATAATTTTCAAAAGGTGAAAACAAATTTTTTTACAGCCGTCGAAATAAAAATTCATTAATTTCTTTTAGTTGATTTGAAACGAGTGAAAAAATTATTAAAGAAATGGTAATTCTACGGGGAGCGAGAGGAGATCGTGAATTTAAAAAAATGTTGGTTCTCACATTTTTTCCACTTCTTTCAATTGTTTCCTCATTTTTTCAACAGTTTAAATAAATGAGAGTGTATAGAATCCAAAATCTGCGAAACCAAAAAAACAAAAAAACCACACATTTTCATTTGAAAATTATGAATTTTAGATTTAACGCCCCAAAAAATTATGAAAACTCCATTTCAATTGTCTAATTCAAGTGATCAATAAATTATGTAGGGTGTTTTTGAATTTCAATTTCCTCACTCTATTCTAAATCAAGGTTGAAGGGTTGAAAATGGGGAAAAAATTAATTATTTAATCACAATCATAATTTCTCAGAAAAGAATGAAAAAATCTAGAACGAAAAACCAAGACCAAATTGGGAACCAAGAAGCTGAAAAACAACATCCCAGTACAAGCAAATACATGATGTTCCCGTACGAGTAAACCACCTTCAAATCAGAGGTGCAGCTACCCAAACTTCATAAGTGTATGCGTTTTTGCCAACCCTACTGTAATACCCTATACAGAGTATTTCATAAATGTAATACTCCTTCAGTCCAATTAGTAGATAACTCAACCTGCTGATAATTATGTATGTCTGTCACCTTTTGAATTGAGGGGTCAGAATTACGTCCCTTTAAAAATTTTTATAAGTAATTTTGTTGACTTGTTGTAGTATTTTTACGACCATCATCATCATCATAATAATAAAACTACAACACAAAAATGTTCCACCAATTTTCATTCGGTCCCTATTTGTGCTAGGAATCCGATTTTGTTTCAATAGAAAGATCTCGACGAGTACATGAAACTAAAATTATAGGGAAGGGTCAATTTTGGTTTTTGAGACCCCAAATAGGGGGGAGGTGCAAAAATTGAGATATCAAAATTTGGGGAAATTAGTTTTTTCCAAATTGCATTTCAAATGTAAATCCAAAATTTGAA
>FIZU01021615.1:0-41790 GCA_900064475.1 Pseudococcus longispinus | reverse complement strand
CTTGCAAGTTTGAAAAAATTCGGTTGAAAACTGCCAAAAGTGGAAATTTTTAACGAAAATCCACATTTCACCCCCCAGAACGAGTTAGGGTTGAGATATCGAGCTAAAAATTTTGTCACGGGGTTTTAGACCATAAGGACCAACTTCCACCACCACCAGATACTTTAAAATTTGGTGTTCAGGACCAAATCACCACATAGGCTCTTTCATGGTTTTTTTGATAATTTTTACGATATTTTCAATAATTGTTACAAAAACTTCGATAATTTCAACATTTTTGACAATTTTTAAAACAATGTTTACAATTTTAACACAGTTTTCATAAGTTTTTGACTATTTCTACCACATCCACAACGGTTTTCACCAAAATCTCAACAATTTTTACGATGTTTCAATAATTTTTACATAACTTTTTCTTAAAAGATTGATTCGAGTGGAAAGTTGTCAAGAGGATACAAAACAAGTAATTATGTTTTCCAGCCAAATCATTCATTTCCACTTCGTATGTAGAATGAAGATATTTTCTTTTTTAAGAAAAATTTTAAATTTTGAATAAAACGAGATCTCCCTTTGCTCGGTTCTTATAAATAAACATTCTTGATCCTTCATCGACTAAAAACGAAACCAATAATTACATAATTCAAATCCCTTTGAAGAAAAACGAACCTTACAAAGGACCAAAGAAGAAAAACGATACGACTCCGTCGAATCCTATACATAAAATTATAATTCGCGAATAAAAAAACCGTCTGAACAATGTATTACTTTGAAAACCCCCGAGTCATTTTATTAACCCGATTTTATAAAATATTTCGTAATATCATTCGGTTAAATATAAAACACTCGGGATTGTCGCGAGTGGAAATCAAACACTTGTTTACTCGTTTTATCAGTACGTACGAAACGCCTACCGAATTATCTGCTGAAAAAAAGAGAGAAGAGAAAAAGATAAAAGACACAGACAGGAAAACGAAAAGAGAATTAGAAAGAAAAAAAGCACACAAGAGGTATAAGTAGACGTACGTATGCAAAAGGAAGAAAAAAAAGAAGAGCAAATGCGTCTATGGCGTTCATCTACGTCGACTATTAACGAATTAGAAATACTTTTTCGTCGACGAATTAAACTATAAAATGGTTTAATTTTACTTCAATTTCGTTTAGAATACAAATTTATGAAAAAAGTTACGAAAATCTCGTTACTAGTATCACGTAATCCGTTTAGAGAAGTTTTCGTTTTCTCTCTCTTCTTATACTTGTTCGCTCTCGAAAATGTTTAAGTTCTTGTATTTCATTACTTTTTCTTGGCAATTTTTTTCACTTTTTTACGCTGCTACTTTGTTTCATTTTGTTCGCAACACTTTCGAGTTTCAAAAAGTTAAAAAACTTTTGACCGTTTTTGAAGAATCGCGCAGCATCAGAGAGCTAGAGAAAACACACACGCATAGGTCGAACAGAGCTATACTTATTCGGGGGTGAAAGCTATGAAAGCGGAAGAAGAACGTGGTAAAAAACAATATCGCGTATTTTTTTGCATGTGTATGTGTATTATGCGTATACGCGAGTATATATTGTATACTTAACGGATTATATTTTAGTATTTTTTCTCTTTTTAAAGCTAAAAAGGATTTCAAGGCAAGGTTAGGTATCGGTGAGGAAGCGAAGAGGGGACGTTTTTCTACACCGGATGGTTTTTCTTCAAAAAGTCAACTTTTAATAGCTGTCACATAGCGGAGCTTGATCAAGTATACGAAAAAGGGTTCGGCTTCATCGTCCTTCGTCGAAATACGCTTGTACGATGATGAATAACCTAATCAGCAATATTGTCAAATTTGAATTAAAATGCAGACAGCGAAGTACACGCACACACCAGACAGTCTAGCGGCTTCGAAACCTTCGGAATTAATTTTAAAGCTTGAATTTTGGGGGAAAATAACCATGAATTATAGTCACTTTGCACAATCACACGTATACAAAAACATAATGAAAAAGGGTCACCCCTCTCGACGTAGGTAACTAAGTACCGCGTGAGCTTCGACTATGTATTTATGCGGATAAACAAAAGAGCGAATTTCTCGATAAATATGGACGTATCCTTATCGGCAGCAACGAAGTCATATGTAGAATATTGAATAAATGCGCTGGTGTTCATTCAAAAGTATATGGAATGTTCGTTCGATAGAAACACGTATCTATTTAAGACCTATTACAACTGCTAACTGTGCTTTCCACTTGTACGCGCCTCGGGCTACCGACGATGCAACTCCACGTACACGACGTAGTCAATTCCCAAGTCTCAATATCGCAACTATTGGATAAGATTGTTTTAAACTTGAAAAATACCATGGACATAATCGTAAAAACTTTCGTATTATCGATATTATAATCATGTATATTGTACTTGTACATAGCTAGGGTAAAAAACTTGATATATATTGTACCTCCTCTCAGTTTTTGACAGCACTTCATAAGCTAGAAAAGTGACAAAACCCAAAGAGAATTGTTTACAGACATGTAATAGCCGATTCAATTTTCCCTCGAGTGAAAATACAAAAAACCTACTGCTTTTAAACTAACTATTCGTGAGACATAGTGACCTTCGAAACTTCAAAATGTATGCCTATACGAAAAAAGCAATATGAACTTCGATTAAAATGACGTCATTTTTCCAACCACCATACTTGACAATTTGACAAGCAACTTGCGTAGTAACCAAACCACAAATGAGGACTGTGGTTGGTAGCTGACTGGAATATAATTTTTTTTCGAAAAATTCTCAAAATATACCCACAGAAGTCATATTTTATTTTAACTCCAAATCTTGGAGGAAAAATTATTTATCAATTAACAACGCGAAAATAATTTTTAGGAATGAAACTTACGAGTATGTACATTGTGCGCATTTAAGAATACTTGTACCTATTTAATCATGTTTTCCAATTCACAAGTGTTTCATCACAAACCCTGCAGGTTCCCATTACCTACCTACACAAACGACATTAGGATGTTTTTTTGAAAAAACTCACGCCTTATTGATTGATACGGTAATATAATTTTTAACTAATAATAAATTTAAGGGGTTTGGACCCCATTCCCTCTGACGTCCGGAATGTTGAAAAAAATTATAAAATTTCAGTTTGTGAATGACTTTTTATATCTTGCTAAAATAATGGGAGAGGGGAATTTGAAAACAAGATAAAAAATACCAACATTTCACTGAAAGTATCACAATCGCAAACCTCGAGAAAATTGTAAGAATTTTTATAAGAAATCGTTAAGAAAGGCTGCAAAGCTGTTCAAATACCTCAAAAAACACTGAATTTTTTATAGGATCGTTCAAAAATCAGTAAAGAACATCATTAAAATGCTGAAAAAATAATTATTAAAATATTTTAAAACATTGTAAAAATTTTTAGAAACTAGTAAAAATGAAAAAATTCAAAAATGACGACTTTTACATCAATTTTATTAACTTTTATGCAAATTCCTCTAATTTTAACGAAATTTTCGTCAATTTTTATGAATATTTTATAACCTTCGATGATTTTTTCGTCGTTTCTGGAACATTTATACTAATGTTTATGAAAGTTTGTTTAATTTTAGCAACATTTTTGACGATTTTCGTAATTTTTAGATCGTTTTAACGATGTCTCTATTCATTTCAACAAAAATGTTAACAAATTTTATAACATTTTCGACAAACTTCATGGTTTTTTTTTTACTATTTTTACGATATTTTTCATAATTATTGTTACAAAAAGTTCAACAATTTCAACATTTTACACAAATTTTATAATTTTTTACAATATTTTTAAGAACTGCTCAAAAGTTTGATTGGGATGGGAAGTTATCAAGGAAATGGTGGATGATATTCGACAACGAACCAGCAAATACCTACATTTTTCAAAACTTGTGTTTACTTTGGTAAAATTAATAAAAAAATTGTATAAATGTCACAAAAATTGACAAAAAAAAATCGTTTAACCAACCTAAAAATTGTACAATATATTATTGAAACAAAGTAATAAACTGTTCAAACGTCTTGTCAAAAGCTATTTATTCAATATTATGGATAAAAAAGTCATAGAAATCATCAATTTTTTTCAATTAATAAAAAATATTTGCTAAAAATGGCTTATTTCATGTAAAAAATTGTCGAGATACTTTGAAAACTGTTGGAAAATTTCAATAAGAAAGGTCTAAAAATTTCATAAAAATAATCACGATTACAACAACATTGTTCAGAAATCATGCAAATCTTGATAAAATTCACAAAACTTATTCATAATGGTGACACGTCAATTTTTTATTGTTAAAATAAAGTTAAAATTGTTCATACGCATTGCAATAGCGTAGAAATTCAAAAAAATCTGAAAAACAGTAAAAATTCGAAACAATAAAAAAAATGTAAGGAAAACGTACAAACAAAAAAAAGTTATACTTGAAACTATGTAAACGTTGCTTCAAATTAGTAAAAATAATTCGTAAAAACAAAAAAAAAGTAATAATCCCAAACGAAATATTAAAGTTTGATCAAAATAATTGACCCCTCTCTCCTCCCTGTATAAAAAATAGAAAAAGTGTTTAAAATTATGTTAAAATTATTGCAATTTTATGAAAATTGATTAAAAATTGTTAAAATCAGCAGAAAAATTGTTCAAAGAAGAAAAATTATAAAAAACAATGACCATAATTACAGATTATTGCAATTTTCTCAAAATAAGTAGGTATTGGAAAACATGTTTAAAATGACTGAAAATCTTGGAACTTTACAAAAAATGATTTAAAATTGTTTAAAATTGTTCAAATTCGTTCAAATACAAGAAATTCTATAAAATTGTAATGAAGGAAAAAATTGACGTTTTATCAAAATAATGAAAAAAGTGTTCAAAACATACTTTAAAAAAAAAATTTAATCGTTAAAATCAGCGTTGGCAAACTGAAATCATATCTAATAGTTTCAGTTCAAGTTTATGGATTTCAGTTTCAATTTTAGTTTCGATCTGGTTTCTTTTTCACTCATTCATTCGATGGAAAATGAAAAAATTCCAAAAAATTATGAAACACTAGGTGCTAAATCTATATGAAAATGCAAAACTCAGAATCTGAAAAAAACTTAAATTGCAAAATTATTTCAGTTTCACTTTTTTAATTACAGTTTTCCAATATTGGGTAAAAATTTCCAAGTAGTGTAAAAATTACTTGGAAATGAAAATTTCGATGAAAAATTAATGACAGCATAAGCTGCATGGAATAACTGAAGTTGGTATTAGTGAGAGGAGGAGGAGGGGCATGGGCAGGGGAAGAGAGACAGGGGCAGGAGGAAGGGGTTAAAAATTGGAAAATTTCCTACCCCTGATGGATTTATTCCCGATTTTTTGGACTGAAATACAATCTACCTCAATTTTTTTTATTCAAAATACAAAATTTCCAAATTTTCTAAAAAGAAAAGTATCAACATAATAAATTTTTCGATTTTTCCCCTTCAAACATCGATCTCTTCAAAACCAAAATCAAGTACCTCTTCCTTTACATCCTCTTCTCACATCAAAGCACCCTCGCATTCTCTTCCAATCCCACACACTTTCTTCGGCCCGAAAAAAACACCCAAACCCTCACGGGTCGGCTGCAAAAACACTATAAAACTAAACGATTGCAGCATCCGAAACAATACGCAGATCCCAGGTACAAGTACGACGCTGGTACAAAACGCAGCAGCAACGCATCGCGCTAAAACGACAATGGTTTTTGGATAATTAAGACATCTTTATGTTTTAAATAAGAATGCTGCAAAAGGAAGAGCATGGCGTTTGCGAGGGAAATTTCGCAACAACTTGGAAACACCGTACACGCGGATACAACACCGTAGGGAGAGATTAGCCCGCTGCAAACAAGGTTTTGCACGATGAATGCTGCAAACGGTTTGAAATGAAGATACATAATGTATACAGTTGAAACTATGTCATCGGTATGAGTAATACGAAGAAAGTGTCATTAAGAGAAAACTTGAAAATTAAACGGAGTGTTAAAACTTTTATTAACCCATTTGTAGTCTCGTGTTGGATTTTACATAACCGGCGAAAAAAGTTGGTCTTTTTTTTTCATTCGTCTGCGTACATTTTTCAAGACACTTCGTTTTGCGGTTGTAATAAAGTCCTTGACGGATGACGCGTTATATAAATTCGTACATTCGTCTCTCCTGACTCCTCTGTCCTTTTTTTTTTCGTAAATTCTTCATCTTCACTTTTCGTTGCATATAGAGTTTAAATTTCATCCTCACGTACACGTAATTAAGTGATCCCTTCCCCACAAACCGTTTCAAAATTCTAACATTAAGTCATACTCTACGCAGAGAGAGATCGAGTGCGAGTTTAAAAACCTTCGTACGACACGACGCGATCGTCGTCCAACAAAACAAACAGTTTGACCATAAAATCACTCTTAATGGCATGTAACCGCCGCAAAATATCGTAAACGATCATCTAAAAGGGAGGCGTAAATTACACCGATGAATTAAGCCTCGTTACTCCGCATTTGGCAAAAAATGTCACCAATATCTACAAAGAAATCACATTTGCCAAATCACCTCAGCACCGATGCAAACAACGAGCAATCAAAATACGACCCCTCGTGTGAAATTTCATCGTATCACCCCTCACCCTGTCTCCTATCACGAAAACTACTCCTCTAGACTGTGTTTCTGAACCTCGTACATATTTTAAAAATCGTTATAAATCAAACTCCGCCACTATATCGAGTAATTAAACTCTTGATAACGTTTCGAGCCAATAAACAATTTTACGAGCATTTTCCGAACAAGAAAAAAAATGGATTCGAGCCAAGACATACAAGAGTTGAAAAAGCTCCTCGCGTATCGTTGGTAATTTTTTTTCTTCGCAAAAAAAAACATCTCGAAAATATAATTTCGAATAACTACGACAAAAAAAAGAGCAAAAATTTATATTTACAATAAACGGACATCGAAGTGGCGCGTTATCGTGTCCGATATGTACGATTTTAACATGAAAAATAAATATTACGCAAGGATACAAAAAAAAAAAATCGATCACAACAACCAAATAAAAAGCATTTTCAAATGTTAACACAAGGCTGTAAAAAAAAGGAGCGTACACCTTGAAAAAATATAACCTATTTTTCATTATCTCTCTATCGAGCCGGAATTTCCAACTCGTACTGAATGATAGACGTTTTTAAAAGCAACGCGTAATAAAAAAAATCCTATGGACATATCGAAAAAACGTTACCTTTTTCAATTATTTACAAGTGAGTCGACGAGTGATAACGTTAATAAAATTTTCCAACTCTAGAATGAACTATGCCTTTGAATTTTTCAAAAGTATTTTTATTTCTGTCACTTTGGCCGACGTGTTATATCGTCGGCACGAGCACGTTTCCTAGTTTCTTCATTAAATATATAAAATGAACTTTTTTTTCCACTCGTACTCTCCCTCGTTTCCCTATTCACTCTATCCTAAGAAGAATAAAAATATAAACAAAGGATTGAAAGCGAAATTATACGAAGTAGTAAATTGAACGTGTTGAGTCAAGTTTCTTATTTGGGAAAAATATAGCTCAGGGTTTTTTTTCACTAGATTCAAGATGGGAAAGGGAATGAAAACGAGGGGAAGGGAGTAGAATGAGCGTCGCGTTTTCAAATAAAACTTTTTGGGATGTTGAAATTGAAAGGGGAAGGAGATAACGGAGGATTATATTACTTATGATGGTAATGAAAACGAGAAATAAGCAGAGATGCAGTAATAAAGCATAATGAATGATGAGATAACAGCTGTCAACGTTTGAGACTTCATTATCAATTTTTTATTAGAAATTTTCTCTTTAAACCGTATAAAAAACTCGACATTTTTTCAGTAAGTGGGTTTTTTAAAAAATATATTTATTCGTTTGTTAATTAATTACTAAGCATAAGTAAGTATAAATTTTTAAGATGTGTATTTCTTCTTTTTCAAGTTTTTACACTTGCAAATTTATTCACAAATAGAAAATTCAAAATATTTAGAAATTTTTCTTGCTCATTAAAAGAAAACTGTTTCTTTATTTCGTAAAAATCAATCTTTATTAGCTCGAGAATTTATACCTATTTGAAAATGCAAAAAAAGCAATTCTCGTTAATATTTCGGTAATTTTTTTCGTTAAAATGGGTCTTATAAATTTAAAAATATGCCAATAAACGTGTTAATTGTTGGAAAAAAAACACAAAACTAAACCTGTTGAAGAAAAATATACTCAGGCATTGTAACTTAATTTTTACAAAAAAAAAAGTAACTTATTACTAACCATTTTTCTTGAAAAAAGAAACCAAAAAGGAACCAACCAAACGCCGATTTTCATGATTTTTAACTTGGATGTATATTATGGCTGAGGATGAGGAAAATTTGAGGATTACATTTTGACATCGCGAAATTTGTTCACCCTAGGTGACTTTTTACTTTGAACTTCGAAAATTTCAGATCGTAGAAGTGGTTCAAACATTGTAAGACTCGTTAACTTTTATAATCATTTAAAAATAGATTATATTGTCCAAAAAGTCTTGAAAATTGTTGAAAATATTGTTGAAATGCTCAAAAATTATTGAGAAATCAGCGTAAAATTGTAAAAATTTCCCAAAAAGCATTAAAATTGTTCAAAATGTAGTAAAAATAATTGGAACTACCATAAAAGTTGGTACGAAAAGATTGTAGAAAATCTTGTAAAAAATCTGAGAATTTTCGCAATAATTTTTTTATATAGGTACCTATATGAAAAATCATCAAAACACTATGAAAATTATGGAAAATATTGTTAAATTTTCACAAAAATCATTCAAAATTTGTAAAAAATGTATCAAAAAATTATGAAAATTGTCGGAAATGTTGCTAAAATCATTGAAATTATAACAAAAAACAGTAAAAGTATTGTAAAAATGATCAAAAAATTATGAGAATAATTGAAAATGTTGTAGAAAAGGTAAAAAAATCGTAAAACTACAAGCAAAAACCTCGCAAAAATTGTGAAATTCTCATAAAAATAATTTAAAATTTGAAAAAAAGAATAAAAAAATTAGGAAAATCTTGAAAATAATCGAAATCGTCAAAAATGTCGCAATAATTTTTGGAATTGTCATTGGTAAAGATTTCGTAGAAATTCGAAAATGCCATAAAATCATGAAAACTGTTGAGAATCTCGTAAAAGTTGTTAAATTTTCACAAAAATTGGTTAAAATTTGTGATGCAGTATCAAAAAGTTAGGAAAATCTTCAAACATCCCGTTAAAATTTTCATAAAAATCATTTCAAATAATCATGAAAAAAATTTCGGATATGTTAAAATTGTCAAAATGCTGACAAAAATCAGTTAAAAATAGTCCAAAAATAATAAAAATCGTCGAAAATTTCGTAAAAATTCTTACATTGTCATAAAAGTTAGTAAAAACATCGTAGAGATGACCAAAAAAATCATGAAACTGTCGAGAATTTCGTAAATGTTGTAAACACTTTAATAAAAATATAGTTTAAAATATGAAATAAATTATGAAAATCGTGGAAAATGTTGTCATAAAATTCATTTAAAAAAAGTGATTTTAAGTCATGTTTGGAGAAAATAGCAACAAAAAGTAACCAACGATGAAAAAAGTAACCAATTAGGTACTATTCATATCCCACCGACTTGAAAATTAGTTGATTTAAAAATTAATAAAAAACTCAAAAACCTTTGATAAACCATGAAATTTATCCTATCCCCCCCCTCCCAACACATCCAGGGCATAGTTTTCAATGCTTTAACGTTTAAATCCTGTGTCCATTTTTTGACCGACAGTTTTTAATTCTAGCAAGATTAATGACAAATAGGCTATGTTAGTTTGAATATTTAAGCAGAATCATCCAAAAATCCGAAACAAAAAACACGAAAATTTTTTAAAAAACTGAGGAAGACGACTTGAAATTTTATAAAAAATGAAAGGAATTGCAAAATTCATAAAACTAGTTGAAATGTAACTGCAAATATTTCAAGGAATAACCAAAAATATTAAACTTGAAGCAAAAAAAACGAAAAATTAAAAAAAACTGAAAATTGAAAAAAATAAAACAATATGACTTAAAAATTCGGTATAAAATCGAAGAAATCGTAAAATTCATAAAACTTATTGAAATCAATAGAAAAGAATCATACTCGTACTTCATTTATGAATAATAATAATCAGAAAGATCCTTACACACAGCATCAAGCAATCATAGAGAAAGTTCTTGCAGTTGACCACCAAAAATTCAAAGCATCTTAAATGTTTTTCTCACTCTGGTTTACGGCCCACACCTATCTTATTAAAATTCATACGAATATTTCTATAAAAAAATAACTTCAACGGTGAAATTAGAAAAATATGCCAGCTAAGTGCCTAATTTTTCTTAAAAATCGAATTAAACAAACCCACATCAAAATTAAAAATTTTGCTAAAACACAGATTTTTTCAATTTGAATTTTTAAGGAAATTAAGTAAACGAAAAGTAGGATACGATTTGTCCTTAATTTTAAAATTTTCTTATTCCAAGATCATTACCTACTTAACTACGGGTGAAAAAATGTATATCCTTAATTAATTTTTGTTCATATTTGTTAATAAATATTAACTCGAATCAGTTGTCAATTCTCACAGTTGATATAAAAAATTCCTTGCTTTTCGGTTTCGTTTTATTAAATAAATTAAATAAATAGAAACTGATATTATTTGTACTAAAACTAAATCGAGTTTACATCTTCGTCAATTACGTTTCGCTACGTCGAACACTGATAACTTCATCGGTAGAGGAAAAATGCGACGTAAGCATCTCGCAAGACGAAAAAAAGGGAAAAAACTTCCGACCCGAGCTTACTCGTAGTTTCAATATTCGACGTATATTTACACGAAACTCGAAAACCGTCGATGCTCCGGGTGGTAAGGAAGGTAACCCTCAAAAGCGGAAACGAATTTCGATAAAATTAGTCAGAATTTTCGATATTGGTAAAATGTTTTTAAGCCTTTCTTTTTAATAATGTCATTGTTAAAGTTTTTGCGTAATCGAGTTTCTAATTAGTAAGTAATAGAGAACATTAATTAAAAAGGGGAGGAAATTGAAGCCGGATGGCGAATTCAGGAAAACTATTACAATAACCCGAAGATAAATAAGAATGTAATCAACTTAAAACTTGAACTTTACCTTCGGGGTAGTGCTTAAGTTTAATTTTCTATCCCAAAAGTGTTACGACTGTTGCCATAGTGTAAACGCCATCCGAGTTTAGTTTTTGTTGCAACGCGTTTAATTGATCTTTGAATTCCAGCATCGAACTGTTTTCTAATTAAAAATACGCCCCAATCGATATTTCTTGTTTTTTTCCTTTTTAGATGAAAAAAAATCTATTTCACTTTCAATTTACAATACAATACATCAGAATGACGTGAAAAAACAATTCGACTTGCACGCGATGCCGAATTGAAATTTAATTCCACGTAGGTACTCGATAGGTGACTTTTTTTTTGGTCGATATCGATGAAGTGATGTTGTCCATTAGATAGACATTTCCATGTACGAGTATAAAGAAAGAGGGTATCTTATTACCAGAGTAAAAACTACTGCGTAAGGATACGATATTGAGAAATTATTTTTTCATGAACGTGATACAGCAAAATGGTAAAATTTACGAGCCGACACTACCATTCGAATAACGATTAACCTAAATTTTTAAATTAACGAGTTTATAGTTTTTCTCGTCGTCGGCTCAAAACATCAATTCGTGATTAACAAGTCGACCGAGAACGACGTCGAGAATGGTAGAAAAAAAATGGTAAAAAAAAGGATTATGAATTTTTGGAGTCGCGAACTCAGACAAAAGTTGTTAATCCCTATGTTGGCAAAAAAAATGCACACAATAACGACGGTATTATTACAAAAAACTTGTCCATTCTGTGTCAGCGTGCATGGCAACTGAAGTAGATATTATGAAAGGGACGAAGGCATTCACTCTTGAAAAATTTCCTCGACTGAAGTGAAAAAGGAGGATACGACAAGGGGTAGACGTCAGCTTTATATCATCGTATAGTATACGAAACGTAGCTCTATATGTAATATAATGCTAAATGTTCGACAAAAACAACCCTCAGAAAAACCATAATCATCTTTTCTGCAAACCATGTTTCATATTTTTGAAAACTATATATTGGGTGACGGGTAAAGTAATTTTCAAACAGAACAAAAGCTTTATGGGTTAGGCCGTATAAAGTGGCGTTTGTTAAAGGTGACGCTAGGTACTTTCCTCGACGTACCTAATAAAGCTACTACGACTACGATAAAGATAACAAATAGACGCCGCACCGCACCGACGACCGAGTATTATTTTTAATTATATTTTCACGATGAAATGAATTCGTTAAATGAAATACCTACGCGTACCAAGTTGACAATTTCAATCCATTTAACGCAGGTTTTTTTTTTAACAAAACGAAAGTATATCGAAATGTCAGCACGAAAAAAGCAACGTGTACTTCTTTTTTTTTAAACACAGGCTAACACTAACATGTGGTTTTCCTTTTGGTGTGAACCAAAGAAAAATTTGAGGAAGGGGATCATCAAAATTTGCCCTCAGGAGACGAGCAGGAGGGAGTTTTACGAGTGGAAACAACCTTATTTCTGCACATGAAGGAGTAGGGGTATGTTTGGTATCATTTTCATATAATTCTACTCTTCTGAACTCGTATCTGTCATTACTTTCCCGATTGAAAGTGGAAAATTGGCACATTTGTGTAATTTTTGTTCCAGAAAGTGATTAATTTTTGTCAAAACAAGGTAAAATTATAAATTTTCATTTTTTGAGTCCTGTGAAGGATAGCAATTGAGTCAAGAAATATGTTTTCATCATAATTCGACCCCCCTCCCCCCATTCGAAGCTAGTTTTCAGATAAGAAGTACGCAATTTTCGCAATTGCTCACTTTACTTAACCTAAAATGAACAATTTTTGCTTAAATTGGCATTAAATAGTGATTTATCATTTTCTAACCCTTATACTTCGAACCGATTGAGGTTACAGATCTTTTTAAAATTAATTCGAACCTCCTGAACTCAAATTCGATGTTAGTTTCCAGACAGCAAGTACAGAATTTTCACATTATCGAATGTGCATAGCGTGTGCAGGGTGTTCCGGGAGTCATCTGACATACGCGAGATTTGTGGATACAACAGGGTACCACTAAAAAAAACTTGAAATGAACATGTTGCCGATCTCGAATATTCAAGGGACAAATTAATTTTCTAAAAAAATTGAATCAAAACCAATGTTCATTTTCTGATTAAAATCAAAATGGAAGGGGCTACAACATTCAAAGAAAGCTAGAAAATTCAATTTTTTTGCAAATTTTTCCACTTACAATGCTATTTAGCCCCTTCAATTTTTATTTTAGACAAAAAATGAACATAACACAAATTTTTCATTTTTCAAAGTGGTAATCATTCCCTCGATTGATTTTTTTTTAGAATTTCTTTATTTCAAACTATTTTTATAGACCCTTCAATTTTGAAGTTGGGCAAAAAGGCATAATATGAAAATTTGTTCAATTTTTGAAGTACTATCCATTCCCATGATTAAAAATTGGTTATGATTAGATTTTTTTCGAAAATTAATTTGCCCCTCAAATATTCGAGATAGGCAACATGTTCATTCCAAGTTTTTTTTAGTGGTACCCTGTTGCATCCAAATCTCGCGTATGGCAGGCGACCCTCGGAACACGGTGCATGTGACTGATTTCTGCTTAATAGAGAGATTTTTTTCATTTTCAGAAGAACAGCTCAAAAATGACTGATTTTCAATGTTCTACAACTTTTGTTCGAAACTTTTTTTCGTATCGTAAATTTGGTAAATTTTCTCACTCGGGTGTCCCAAAAAAAATTACGTTGCAGTAAAAAATGACTATACGACAAAAAAGTTGAAACAAAAGTTGTAGAATATTAAAACTTCATCATTTTATGTTCTGCAATTTTTTTCTTATTCTGCATGGTAAGAAGCTACTCTCCTTAAAAGATGGGAATTTCTGAACAGTACACAATGAATTTTCGCGTAAATTAACCATTTTCTACGATACAAATTTCACGATTGGGCCACTTCTCCAATTTTAATCAGGAAAGTAATAACGGATTCAAGTCAGGAGGGTCGAATTATACGAAAATGATACCAAACATACCCCTCACCTCTCTATGTGCAGAAATAAGGGCATTTTCACTCCTAAAACCCCCTCTTGCTCGCCCACAAGCCCAATTATTGACGGCCCCTCTCCCAAAATTTTCTCTTGATTCATACTAGAAGAAAAACAAAATGTCAACTCATATTCAAAAAAAGAAGTATACCGGTGCTAACCGCTTAGACTACTAACGAGATGACAAATCGCATTTACGAATTTTCAAACCCCTTTGATGTTGAAATTATTTGAATACTCACATTTTTAAACCAAAAAATACGATATTTGAAATTCCAAATAATTTGCACACTAAAGATTTTTTCCCAAATCACAATACTTGAAAATACTTATCTTATGCCCATCTTATAAAGATTATAGCAAAAAAATAAAAACCTCATCTCGAGTGTTTTTTTTCTTAAATCGAAAACTTCGAGATTCTAAGCTTTCAACCGGATTAAAAATTTTATTTTATAATTTATTAATATTTCCAACTGATGCCTGTAATCTTTACACTATTTTTCACAACTTTATCGTCCATTTATTATAATATAAAATCTCCTCTCGCCGAGAACTTTTCCCAGCATCAGTTTTGTTTACATCGTTTCGAAGTTTATTTGAATTCGCAAAGTTTTTCAATATTGAAATTGATGAAATGAATGATTTAGACAGATTTACATGTCCAAGAGATGAAATATTGGAATGAAAATAAAAGGAACATGCGCGAAAAAATTTTTTATCGCTCCGGGGGATAAAAAACTCGATTATTAGTTTTTACACAACATGCGTTAGGTGGTAACACTGCGAACGAAAAGAAAACACCGAACGTGCACATGGCGGTGTGGTGCGGTGCACAGGGATAGTATGAACCAAAAAAAGCATGAGTAACCAACCAACGCATCAACTTGAATAAAATTTAACATTTAATCTAACTACTCCAATTTCCGAAAAAGTGAAACATCTTTATCTATACTTGAATTAAAATAAAAAGCTACAGGTGCTAATACCATATAAAAGAAAGTGATTAGGATTACGTACAGTCCAAGCAAACAAGTGGCAAAGGACATCGGTAATGAAACTCGGTAGCACAATTTCAGAATGAAAAATGATAAACTCACCATTCAAAGCGAACATCCGTAATGAATATCAATCAACTGACGTAATCGATTTGGACAATATGCAAAAACCAAGTAAAATGCTGTACAAGACCAAGAGATGATCACGCCATGCATCATTTCCACGTTGTAAAATACTAAACAGAAACACAATATTCAATTCACAGTACGAGTAAATAATCATTTTATCGCGAATTCTAATTAATATCGTTACTTTAACTCAATTACGACATTTCTTTGGTATTGTGTACGATTATGCGAAAATTCGGCACCAATAAAAAGTTAGTAAAGAGCACATCGCCGGTAACCATTTGATCATGAAAATACAAGACTAGATCTCGAAGATGGCTTCGCACTAGAAAAAACACTTCACTAGCCATCATTCGAACACAAATTATTGAATTTTTATTAAAAAACATACTTATTTCTTTAATAGAACATTAAAAACTTCGACAAATGCAATTCAACTTCATCTTCGCCACATGTGCTTTCTTATGTACAGTCCGAGCATAATGCACAAAAAAGGGAGGGGGTGAATACATTGTAGCCAAAATAAAAGTCTTACAAATTGTACTCGTTAAAAAAAAGAGTATCAAGTACCGACTTCTAAAATAATACTCGCATAAAATTTTTTATTTTATTAATGTTCATTGTGTAGGAAACGTAGGTATTTAATTATTTTTCTATAATAATTTGTGCGAGTAGCAGCAAATACGTAAGTAATTTATTATGTCATTTTGAATTTTAGATGTTTAAAATTAATGACGACATTCGTAGATAAACAGCGAACACACATTGTTGTATGGTATACTACATTATAAAAAAAATATATGGCGCACAAAAAATGATTATTTTGTCCTTGTGAAAGGTGTTCTATTTGCGTGTACTTATTATCTCTATTCAACTATTTCAGATCATTTTGAAAGCGCTTCTGTGTGTACAAAGTTGAACTTGGAAATTAACTAGTCTTTCATGGAGTTTCGTTTATGTAGCATTAAGTAACGAAAGCCAAGTCGAAGAACGAAAGTAATTAATAGAACGAAAGCGAAGTACAACTTTGTAGTATGAGATGAAAGCTTCTCACTTTTAACACCACGCCGCAGTGAAAAAAAGCAAATCAACATATAGAACTGGAAAGTTTTCGAGATACGAAATTGACCATTTCGGTTCGAGGCCTGTAGGTATTTTACAATACAAAGGAAATGAAAAGTATTTTTGTCGTCTTATTCGCAAGTTATTAAGATCTTTTCAACAAACACTTTGATGGTAGATAGCTATTAATGATATCTTTTTGACACAATTTTGAACTTATGGCTATGGGTACCTACTAATGGATTTATGGGGGTAAATAGGTACTTTACTCGATTACAAGTTTCCAAATAAGTATTTCAAAAATAATCTCGCTGAATTTAATGTGGAAATATAAAAATGTGCGCTTATATCGAAAGTACCTGTACGATACCATTTTCCATCTTGTCATCTTTCATCTTTATGAATGTGAAAAAAACGATGAAATACATTCGAATGAAATCGAGCATATTGAAAATGAATTTTCAAAAAGACAAAAACAAGTGAAATATTACTATTTGAAAATCCCATGCTGTATAAAAAGCAGCTGTACGTACAGCTTGATTTATTTTCATTTCTTTAAATATGTATCTAATCGAATGACAAAAATGATAAAGTTTTCAAGATAATCATTTCCAGTACCTATAGCGAGATAAGTATGCATAAAACGTAGATTACTCGGTTCTTCATTTTTCATAATTTTGTATTCATCAATTGATAATATTTAAAGAACGACAGAAAACTCCCATGAAATTTTAAATAAAAACAAACAAATCCATTTTATCATTTGCTAATAATAAAATGAAAACACCCTCACTAGCTAAATTAAATGAAAAATACTTTCACCCCTTTTCATGACGACAAATTCGATGAAAAGTTTATTTTTTATTACGGCAACCCTTTGTATTCATAGTTATACTTAATAAATTACAATGATGAACATTTGACAATGTTTTAACAACCACTCGTTCTTCATTGTTACCCATTTGCTGGTATTTGAAGAAAGCCTACATCTGTTGTATTAACGATTTGTTATCGTAACCGATACCTAGGTAACCGTTCAACCAAACGGTTTTGCATTATTCATAATTTATTGTATTGTATTAAATGGTATGAAAATTGTTATCATTATGTGTAATTTAGTCGGGCGATTTTTTGTACAACCAATACTCAAAATTGCTTCGTCGTAGATAAAATATCCATCTGAAACTCGTGTGTATACAAATACCTGCTCTAGAAAGAGGATAAACCAAGTCTTTTTTTGTAACTTGTACAGTGTAATTATACCAATGATGATCAGTAACCTAGAACTTTCAATACTTGACCTTTCTTTAGTATAATTATCCAATCTGTTAATTAAATACCTATGTTCATGTTATGTAATAGGTATTAATACATACTTATTATTCTGTAATCATTTCGAAGCACCTCATTCATTACGTTCATTGTCCAAATGCCCACGTAAAAATGTAGTTTAAATACGTGATTCACCGATGTTTTGACTTTTTATCAATTCAATTCATAAAACTTTAACATTTTACTTGAGAGCTAAATACGACAATATCATAATAAAATAATATACGAACGTAAATATTTAATTGCAACATAAAAGCTTTGGAATAATAATTAAACTAATTGACTTGAGTAACATGTAGGTATACATCACAATTGCACGCCAATTTTTAATTGGCATTGAATATTCAAAGGTGATAAATTAACTTAAAATTAAGTGAACATTCTCTATCAAAGAGTAAAAAACAATAAACGAAGTAACAATAATTATTGCCTTTGCAACGTTACGAGTATTTTTTCAAAATAAATTTATGTAGATCACGGCTCTCTTGTTGGGGATTATTTTAAATCACAAATATAAATATGTAGCCTGGCAGGATTGAGCAAAGTTGGCAACAGAAAAAGTACCGTATTTTTAGGTGGGTATAGGTGTATCTAAGCTTCAAGAGTTTATATTTTTGTCATAATTTCGAAATTAAATTAACACAACAACAAGTAAAATTAAAAAAGAAGTACTACTTTATGCGATAAATTTTTAAATACCGTATTTGAGACTTGTAATAATTTTATAAAAGTAATTTAAGGGTAATCAGTCTAATTGATTAAATGCCTCTCTTACATCTACATTCTTTCATCACAGATAAATAACAAAAATATAAACTTAAACTGTAACAAAATCAGTGTAACTGTGAACCATAATCCAAGCGTATAAAAATAACAAAATAATTTTAAAAATAAGCTCGTATCGCGTTTGATAATACTTTTGGATTTTTAGGATTACAATTTAACAGTGTAATTCGTTACTTGAGAATGATAAATTATTGCAAAATTAACAATAAGTAGGTAAACATAACGTAACACTGCATGACTGCAATTAATCTAAGGCAATAAATCATGTCATCTCACATCGATACCTTTTTTATAAACCGTTATACATTGATCTTTGAAATCCAATAGTGCTGTCAAATGGAAAGCCATGTTACTCAGAACCACAATATATTCGAAAAAGGCGAAGAGAGTATAAACTGGAAAAAACACAATATTAAACGTTTATCGTTATAGTCCGTCCACGTTAAGAAACGCAATATTTGACAGAAAAGTAACCATCTTTTCAAGTTTTTCTTTGTTTTTCTTCATTAAATTTTTATCGAGTTAGCAAATTATAGTTCGTCTTCGTCGAGAAAAAATGAAAAAATTGAAAACAAACTAAATTATTATCAAATTAGGTAAAAAAAAACATTATTTTTCTTTTCAAATATCGCGTTTCTTAACTTGGACAGACTATAATCGTAACAAAATTGGACCACAAAATAAGAAAATGCTTACTTCCTGGTTCACAATACTTATTGTGCCTCAAAAAGAAATAACCAGCAGTGCTGAATGATATGGCATTTACGATTAATAATCGTGTTTTCATACGCAACGAAAAAGCTTCATATTTATCCATGGTGTTACTCTTGCGGTGATATCTGAATATTATGCAAGTAAGCAACATGTACAACTCCGAAGATGCCATAAAAGTGATGAAACATTTTTCGTGAATTGCTGGGGCATATTTAAATCATAATTAAATATTTTATAATACTGCCAAACAGATGATATCGTTCAATAATGGAATAGTTATGATAATCAAAACAAACAAAGATAAACATACCGTATGAACCTGAAGATGATAAATAAGTCAATCCCAACAAAGAAATATTCTCTATCACGTTTAACGAGCAGGCGACTTTGGCGAGATATTGTTTCTGGTGTTTAATCATTTTTAAGTAATACCGATAATAGATGCTGATGAATAAGAATCTTGGACCAGCATGAACGGTTATAGCTGTCACCCAAACAACATATTGAGTCATATGATTTCCAATCGCAGCCGATATTGAAGGAAGGAAATTCCAAACCTATGGAAATTATAAAATTGATGATAGTATGTTAAAAAATTCAATATTAACTCAATTTAACATTTTACCTTGCAATGCGTAAAAGTTGTCTCTTCGAAATTGTACATAATGGACCAAACTACGCAAAATATGAATGCGAAAAATGGTAGAGATAAAGTTAACCATATCAACTTGGCCAGAGTGAAACACAAATGATATCCTCTGGTTTCATCGTAATTGAATATCAGGTGCTTCGATTTGAAAACCATTTTACATGTCTGAAAAAATTCAATTATGTATGAGACTCGAAAGAATTACAAGTGTTTGTTTGCATGTAGGCTATTACTGGCTTGGAAATAGTTATTGTCGACAGGAAACAAATCAATTGAATCAATTTTAATTTCAGTTTCTTCCTAATGTGGGGTGTTATCATTTCAAGCATATCAGTATCAGTATTCAGATCAAAGCCGATAATTTGGAAAGAGAAATGGAACTTACTTATGAAATGAAACGATTATTAATTCATCTCAATTGAACTATGTAAAACGATAACTTAATTAATAATTTACAAATTACGATAATGAATGATTTATTTCAAAGTTCAAACTTCAATTTCTTATCAAAGTTCAGCGCAAAATTTTCACAGTAAATCCACAAAAAACAGACAAAAAAAGCAAATAGGATATTGAAAATCAACGTATTTGTATTAGTACTTTTTAAAAAACCCATTATTTGAAGAGAGCAGCACTTGATGAAAATCACAAAATCAAGGCAATAAATTTTATCCAAGAGTGATGTATTGTTGATGGTCGATTCAAAATTGATAAGAAATTATCATTGCGGTTGAATAATTTAAAATAATTTAAAATTTATGCATTTTTGGTTAAAGATTCGTCATTTAAATAATTATTTTATTAGTAATAATCATGGAACCTTTATCTTCTTACACGATAAGCAACGTTAGCGGAGAACAAGTGAGGGATTTTATGGAATTGACCAAACTGGCCGGTGTCACCATCTCTTACGAAATGATGAAGTAAATTTTTAATATCAATTTTAATTAACATCTTATTAGTTATTTTTTATCTAACATGAAATGTTTGTATCTGATATGTTTTTGGTATTCCTAAACCGAAGCCATAGGATATTAATTCACTTCATATCTATTTTTGATATCGATAAATATTTTGGTATATCTCTCATTACAGAATCATTCTACAAATGTTGAGCAATGGTATCGAGCCAGAAGCAATTTATCAGCTATGCGTTGATATCAAAAACGAAAGGAAGAAACAAAAAAAGAGAGAAAAGGTTGCTCATGTCACCCGTTGAAGATGTAAATAATGATTTGAACGTTAACTTGACCGGTAAAAATGATAAATTATTCTCCTGGGGGAATTTCATTTCCAAAATATATTCGAAAAATGTGATCTTATGTTATATAAATAGGTACCTTATCATACCTCCCTTCCAGCTGCCACGTTTTCTGCGGTATTTTCTGATTGATTTCGCTGCCAATTATTCGGTGATATTTCTTCTTTAGAAGATCGAAGTTTTTCTGAGATGTTCACTTCATTCAAAATCACATCCGTTTGAATATCAATTAAAATATTAGGTTTTTTTTCATTATTACTATTATTATTTATTTCTACTTGTCTACATCCGTCGTGGATTTGTTCCAATTTCTCCCTTGCTTTATTGTATTTGTCTAATGTATCTGTATCAGCGATCATACTGCAGATATACGATATTTCGGTATTTTTAAAATTTTTCTCTCGACAAGGAATCTTTTTCGATTCCACGTACGTTGAATTTGCTTGTAAAGCATGTCCTTCTGTAACAATCCATTTGTTTAGATCTATTGCTTCGGGAGATTGATTTGATGTTAATGGCGATGTTCCATTCACTGATAAAGTCATCACAGGCTCCATTAATTTCAATTTTATCACAAAAACCGTTCACTCACTGAAAAATACGTTCAAACTCGAAAATGTACTAGAAAAACTAAAACGGTTACGTTACTCACTTCAGTTCAAAACAACTTAATATATTCATTATGGAGATAGATAATTTGAGCTATGTTTCGTTGAGAAAAAAACATGAGCAAATTAACTATTGCTACGTAGTATGTAGCTTTAAATCTGACCAACAAAAATGAGATGAATGAGGAACAAAGATTAATGCGTGTACAATAATCTTATCATAGAGGTATGTACCAATCCAATAGTAAGACTTCGCCGCTGTACGTATATCTACTTACTGCACAATTAAATTTTTACTATTACGAATACATGAATTGTAAATTACTTAATTTTGTTAATGGCAATTGCTATTCAAATATATTTTTTCACTTTTTTAAACTCGTATTTTAATTTATTGCCTATTGTCGTGTTAATTTATCGGCGATCTAGTATTTGTGAAGTGTTAAGTAACTTTCGATTAATCAAATCACTATCGTATTTTTTAAAAACTGATAAATTTTTGATACAAATTAGAAACCATTCGAGTACGTATTAAATGAATGTATTATTTTCTATAATATGCTTCATTAGGAGTAAAGAATATATGAATTAAACAACCTTCAAATCTATTTAGAAATTATGTCGCTCAACATTGAAAATAATGACATTAGCATTTTGGTCATTAACTCGAGAATTCAGTCGTTGGTTCAGTACATGAAATTCTTGCATCAATGACAAGTTCACCTATTCACAAAAATTGACGTTCACATTGCACGTAAGTACTTCCAGTTGATATTGAAATAAATAACAAATTTTAATATCGACTACAACATTTCCTGCTACCGTATTTTGTGATCAGTGAGCAGCCTTCAGGCTTCATGTGACAATTACTTGAAAAACCGAAAACGAAATCGTATATTGTGTGCAGTGCTTACAAAAACATTTCAAGACTGTTGCTCAATTCCAAGTGTTTTATTATCTGGAAGGTATATAACATTACGCAACAATAATTAAGCAAAAACATTCGAAATAACGTTGATTCACGTGATTACTAATTACACGTCGATATTTTAAACTCATTGTTATGTAACGACTCTTCTTGAAAACGGTATTGTCCAAAAAAATCTGGTCATCTTTTGTTAAAACTACGAAGAGTATATGAAAGATTCGCTTGCCTATCAACGAGTATTCACTTGCGATAAATTATTAGTTAGGTACTTCGATACAGTTCCGATGCAATGATTATCAGTACCAAAGGAAGTAGGATGTAGGTACGTTTGTAATTGCTGTTTCCACTCACAATAATTAAGAATACAACAAAAATGACGTAAAGAAATAATTCATGATTTCAATCTTTTACATTGAAATGATATATCCTTAAACTACTTCCACAATAGATGAACGACGAGCTTGACTAGATAAGTGAGTAGGTAGGTAGTTGGGCACCTGATGCCCTCAATCCCGAATTTCCAATATAGAAGCATCCAAGGAAAGGAAAAAGTTTAAGTATGAAATTGATATCAAAATCGTGAATTGATTCTGATACTACATCATGTTTCCACCAACCAAATAGGAAATCATTTATTCAGAATTTATTTCATTGTTAAGTCCCAATTTATTATCTCATAAAGTCCATTATTTATCTTAATGATGAAATAAATCAGTTTTATATGTTTTTTATCCTTATAAATTTATTAGGTAGGTATATTTTCAGTTTTTCATAGTCATAATATTAGTGACCTCGAATCTGTGGCCTTTTCAACGAAAAAAAAAACGAACAATAACCGCTAATGAAACATTTCCAGTCTCGTTTCCAACTTCAAGCTGCAGAGAATTAGCTTTAATCTGAGATGTGTCGCAGAAAATAATCATTTTTTGAAAAAGCAGAGGCAAAATCACAATTTTTAATCCTTTGAGCCCTGTATGGGTCAACTAATGGGACGAAAAGCATGTCTTCATTTGTTAGTTTCCAGAAAACAAGAAGAGAATTCTCACATTTTCGAATGTGCATAGCATCTAGTGACCGATTTGTGCTTAAATTGACAGAATTTTCTCATTTTCAAGAGAACAGCTCTCCCTCGCTTCAAAGTAGAAAAAAAGTTACAGAATAAAAAATGTCTGATTTTCAATGTTCTACAACTTTTGTTCAAAACTTTTATTCGTATCATCAATTTTGTAAATTTTTTCACCCGGGTATCCCCCAAAAAAATACGTTGCAGTAAAAAATCACGATACGACAAAAAACTTGAAATAAAAGTTGTAGAATATTAAAAATTCATCACTTTTTGTTCTACAATTTTTTTCCTATTTTGCAGTGGTGAGAAGCCATTCTTCTTCAAAGATAAGAATTTATGCATAGTAGACCTGAATTTTTATGAAAATTGGTAATTTTCTGCGACGCAATCACAAATTTCACGATTGCGCAATTTTTTTACTTTTAATCGAAAAACTAATGACAGATTCGAGTTCAGAAAGGTCGAATTATATGAAAATGATACCGAACATACCCTTACACCTTTATGAGCAAAAATGGGGATTGTTTCTATTCCAGAAACACCTTGTTGCTCGCTCCATAAGGGAAATTATTGATGGGCCCCTTCCCCAAATTTTTTGAATAGTTCATACTAGAAAAAAACACGTCAACTCGTGTTCAAAATACCTGTGCTAACCCCTTAAACTAGATGCTGAATCCACGTCCATTATCGAAAAATTCTAAATTAAGTATAATAACCTAGATACTAGATAAAAATTAAGAATTAATCCTCAAAATAATGCACCCGAAATCAAAATAAAACTCCTCGAAGAATTCCAAGCCAGTTCACTGTAGAATTACACCATCGCAATGTACAATGATTGATGAAAATTCACTTTGTTTATTTCACACGATACCATATTCATCACGAATTTTATTCATCACGCCGGCCGTTAATTACTCTAACATCTAGAATCAGAATATAAGTCAAAATTTTGTCACTTAATCCGACTCGATTACACATCCGTCCAGCATTGCTCTTCCGGTCCAATTCTTCCTGCATCGTAATTTCTGGTTCTTTGTTTAAACCATCGTCAGCGTCACCGTCTACCGATGTCGTAACTTATTGGAGAAGTCAGAATCATGTGTGTGGAGAGGGCAACGAAACAGCGGGGATAATCTTTTCCAAGCTGAAGGGAATTCCGTAATGAGCATGAAAGTAACAGTAAGGTCGTTATCTACTTGAATACTTAATAACATATTATTCCAGACGAAATGCATATTTTTTAAAAATTTCTTCGATTTTGTTCGTCGAGGGTTTTATTAGTTCGTTGGCGGTTGCATTGTGCGTTCCTTTGATTGTTCGGTTCGTTCCGGCCTCGACATTTTTCGTGTTGTGTTTATTACGTACGATTTGAGTTCGCGATTTTTTCAATTTTTAAATTTGTGAATTTGTGATGGTATATTTGGACTGGATAAATTCTGGACGAATTTTCTGAAAAATGTAAGTTTTATCATTTTTTTGTTTCGTTTTAAAAAATAATTAAATATTTACTTACATACCTAATAATTATTCCTTTTTTACTTGCGTAGTTCAGTTTTTCTTTTTTTCTTCGATAATATCAACAAAAAATCTGTTTTTTTTTTCACCTAAAAACATAATTTCATTAATACAAGCAATGGTCTCAATCTGAACAAAAAAAGAAAGAATGCAAAGATGTGGATATTAAGTAATCGTATCAAGTAATAATGAATTTATAATTTATAACGAAGAAACCTAACATTCATTACTCGATTAAATTTTATGCAAATCATTTTCTTACCAAATGTTCATCTACTCCAGTTTTGCTGCTGCAATGTGAGTTACAAGTTATTGTATCACAGCTTTAAAAAATATGTTATTATAATACAATTTAGGTAGGTACATGCATGTTGTAAGTTCTCACCAGCGAAATAGCTTGTATTAAAAAAATTATTCAATAAGTATGCAAGCGCTTAAAGGTACACGAGTTCATAAAATTAGAACATCAGAACAATTCTTACATTATCTATCGTATTTGAAGTCATATTCACAAACTTCTACCTACGTACAAAGGTATATTTACCCACTGAATTTTTTTTTGAATTACCGTAACTTCTCTAGCTACCTACTTATTAGAAAAATTATAATTTATACGTACTGAGGTGCTCGAGCCTCGATTCGTGTACATTGACGAAAAAAATGACTTAGGTAATAAATAGGTAGGTAGGTAAACAAAAAAATTTCAATTTCTCCTACGTTTATCAAGTTACCTGAAGTGTATAAGCCATTCTCTCTCTTACAACTTTTTCCTGGTGTTAATTAAACGTACTTAGGTTATGATAACAGTTACACAGACCTTGTTAGCAAAAATAAATAGACGAATAATGAATAATTACAACATAAGCATAATGCTTTTTTCATCTTCATAAACTTAAATAAGTATAAGATTTGGGAGCTCAACTAAAAATAGTTTACAAAACGTGTGTTTGTTTTTGTGAGCCTACGCCTTTGCCTTCTCGGGCAAATTACTTAATTACAATTATTAATCAATGTGTACGACTTCTGTAACGAAAAAAAAGAATGAGTTTGGGTTGATCAATTAATCGTAATGATGTAATTATCTCGAACGTAAGCGTTATCATATGGTAACAAAATGACAACTTTTTAGGTGTACATTTACATAACGTTGGAACATTTCGCTACAAGGTCTTCGCGTGACACAATTTCTTCAATGGTATATACGTTGCTGGAATTTTTTAAATTCGACTTGATGTTTGAATGTGATAACGTTACGAATTCTTATCGATATAGTAGATACCTCAGGCTGTACTAGAAAAGAAAAATTGAACGACATTAAAAAAGTCTTGGAAATAATCAAGGATCAATAATCATAAATAATTTCATTTTTACAGATTATGTTTCTATCAGAAGAAAGAAACGAAAGAAAATGCAAAAATTCTGATATCGTCGGAGGCCTTTGAATCGACAAACTCCTCGGGTAAAAATACGAAGATATGAAGAAAAGATGACCACTTTGATAAAAGGACCAGTTCCGAATAAATTTTCAGATCTGTTTCTTTTTCTAACCATCGCATTAATCCTAAACGGTGAGTATTTTCTATTATCTTACCATTTAAGGATTTAAAAATGAGTTTTTGCGGTTGAACAAATCTCTCATAATGTACCTATTTCATATTGCAAATTACTACCCACATTTATCAATCATTAACTGCAGTGTTCATTCGTATAAATTATGAAGATAAATGAAAGGCTTATTTGTATTCGAGTATAAGTACAGTACAGGTACTTAATGATTTTTCAGACAATGCTGCAACATTGTAGGCCACCTTATTTTGAAATCGTAATAGCTTTTTTGGTGCTTTTAATATTCGCTCTAGTAATAAGACGTTGGTGTTGGTCATAAAACACGGTGGCAATTTATGGACCTAATTTATTCATCTTTTTGCAGTGATGTAATCTTAATCGATTTATGTTTGATTAGATTTTTAGATGTCTTGCGTCTATAAGGTATATTTATATTGTGCTTAGTTGGTCGTCGTCGTGATGGAAATGAACAGATAGGTATTTATAAGTTTCTTAGAACAGACCCTTAGCTCTCATATACTTCTTGATACGGTCTCTTCAATTTAAAAAGTGAATCGATTTTAGTTTTTAAATTTTAATGAAGACCAATTTTCAATTTTGACTGGGTCATTTGAAAATTCATTAATTTAACGGCTAAACCAAATAAGGACCCTTCATTCAAAACAGTTAAGGTTCTTTTTACATTAATTACACCTTACGAATTTATCTTAATTACGTTGAAAACATTGAAATGGCATTGAAATTGTTTCAAAATACATTTTAGAACTGGTTTACTCAAAATATACACCAAAATGTTATTAAAAGATCATTAAACTTGTTCGAAATAGCCTAAAAATCTGTATTAAATGCCGGAAAAATCGTAAATGCTCTTTCTCGTAAAAACTTCCACATCTTCGGAAGGTGAATAGGTAGTCAAACACCAATTAGATAATCCTCGTTTATACGACATAACACACTAATAAAAAGTACCGAGGCGATGAGCGAAGAAATCGTGTAAATTATGAAAAAAATGACCATTCGGTGACACGAACATAAATTTACCTAATATTTGAGTACTTATGTGGTACTTAACCTCAGGGATACTTTCTAATTATGCACGATTTACTTGTATTTATCCGCGCCGTTGAATTGTGTACCAAAGTTCCCATTTTCTTTGAAATGCATTTTGAATGCTGCGAAGAGGACAGGAGACAAAACGGCACGAGAATTACAGCTCCTGACCTACGTTAAACATTTGAAGATTAGTCGTGGTTAAATACGATAAAACGAAGCGTGTAATATTTATCTTAATTTTGACCGATGTTACACAATGTAGGTTTAGGTGTACAATTTCCGTACCTGCGCTTTTGTAATGATAACATCGATCATCAGCATGATGAGTGAACTTCAATCACCGGCAGACTACAAAATGATTATGCTACTCATAAAACTGCATGATGGAATACTTTCACTGGCGTGATTAAATAGAATTTTAAATCGTTTCGAAGCGACTCTGCAATAAAACCATATGATTAGAATTCGGGAGGATGCTTTTTTCATTCTGTTTTGGACATGTATATGCTTAGAGCTCTCATAAAACCGCAGACAGAGATTCGATTCGGATGTAGGTGGAATTTTGTGATGTGTTGGATTACATGGATACTTCATTGTTTTAGATTAGTTTTTCGATTCGTTACATAAACTGAAATGAATCACTAAAACGTGAGAAATAACATGTTCATTGGAAGATTTCGATGAATCAGGTGTCTACCGTTTGCGTTGATAAGTTCACCTACTTTTATACAATCATACATACCTATTGATAAATCACGAGAATAAAAAATGTAGAAAATGGGTAGAAAATCTTGGTGACTCGTTTACGTATTTTGCAAGTCTATACGGCGCCTTGCACCGTTAAACGATTTAAACTCATTTCATTATCACCGTAAAATGAAAGTAATTTATCGACTGAAAGTTACACATGCTTACCCGTGAAACAGGAGTAATGCGATTAATGCATAACTATTATATAATCATGGTTTGGAATATGATTAATAAATGTATTCGTGTTTGAATTCATGATGAATTGACAGCAGACCATGGCACATCTGAAAAAAAAAATCTACAATTAAACACGCCGGCCTCAAGATTGAATACATGAGCAACTTTGTAATTACTCGCATATCAATAATATTTGTGAATAATTTATCGAATACGATGATAAACTCGAAACCGTCCAGGCAATCCGAGGTGTTGATAAGAATCAAATTCACGAAGAATATTGTTTGACGAATTACAACTTTCTCACTCAGTTCACGTCTGAGGATAAAAAACACCTACTTACTTCAATTTCTATCCATTTATATGGTGAAATATGCCAAAGCTAGACAATTACTGAAATTAGAAACCTTACTGCAGTTGCTGTTTAATATTTGTACGTAAAAGTGAACAAATTTGATAACAAACCATCTTCAATGTTGCGATTCTGTAATCAGAAACAAAAACAAAGCTCATTATCATTTAATCATCTCAACGAAGCAGCAGGTGCCAACATGCCACTGACGATGCTCATCTCATGACTTCGTGTTTTAATTTAATACAGCAGCTGATTTATAATGAATGATGAAAGAAATCGAAGCAGATTTACTTTCGATATCGAATGAATGACATTTTTGTTTCATCTCAAGCATCCCAGTAATAAAAAATATTCCGTATGGTATTCGATATTGGATCATTCTGAAGTCATAAAACTTATGAGGAAATTCCAAGCTTTTGACAACAATGTACGTATATATGGTGACTGCATTCTTCACAGAAATCAATTGCGCATGCGGGTGGCGTATGGCATTTCGAAACTACTCTTGCATGTAATAAAAAACTACCTGAATGCTACAAATAGGTACTTAGTGATCGCCTGATAGCTTGAGGTGAAAATAAAAACTATGAAACTAGATCACCGCAATACCCACTTCATTTACAACATGCATTATTGCACATGACATTTTTTTGGCAAAACTCTTGCAAATAGCCAATAAAGCTAACTATAAATAAAGAACTACGATAACAAACATCATTAACCTTGACTGGTCATCTCGCTGATCAAATGGAAGTCAAGGTACTCGAAAAATTCGAACGGAACTTCTGGAATTACATGCTATTTGAGGACAGGGTTTTGATACTTCAATGAATATACCTAGTAGACTACGTACCACTTAAATTGAATTTCGCAAGTAAAACGAGTTGTTAAGTTGTTTATAGGCGGCTTGGAAGAGTTGTAAGAAAAAAGAGGCAGAAAGACCATGAGCTATTAACTGATAGCGAATCATGGCGATTAAGCTATTAATTATGTATTTGTATACGGGTATAACAATGATTTTCAAATTAAACGTTCGTTGAAATTATGGAAACCACTAACTTTCCGGTCGTCGTCGCGTCGTCTATTCAAGCACCTAGCTAGAGGAAGCGCACGACGATGAAAACCAGTTTATTCATTAGATTGATTATATAAGCGTTCATTCATTCGGTCGGTCAGTGTTCGCGAGGAAATGCGTGCCATCGGTCATAATTAGGTTGGTTGGCGAATTAAAGCGAAACATTATATAATAATTTTTTCCTAACATCTTCACATCACCTAGTCAACGTAGACGGACAGATTTTACGTAGATAAATTATTATAATGGTTCGAAAACGAAAAGTACGATATTTGGGCCCGTATGAAAAACGACGTGTTTAGCAAATTTAATTAAACTTCTATTATTCTCCTTATCATCTTCTTTTTTTGAGCAATCATTCGTGATATTATTTGATAATTGCGTTTTAACAGTAGTTAGTATCTACGTATTGTGAAAAATAATTTCAAAAAGTTACGTCTAAGGAGATATTAACTCATTTAACCGTGGCGACGTCTTGGTTTTTAATTTCGGTGCCTAAAGAATTGATTATGTTTAGCTTCTGCGTCTGTAATTTCTAATGATGCTTTGTACTAATCAAAGATAACGTGATAAGAGCAATGAATTGTCCTGTATCTTCAACTGCTGGGCAAAACTGAACAGAAATTGTAGGTTCGCTGTACCGGCAATGTGATGATAACAGATAAAGAAACTTCATATCTATACGATGGAATATAATAAAAATATACCTATCTCCATGTTTACACAGATGTACGAGAATAACAAAACGAAAAAGGACGTCCTCTTGCAGTTGAAAAAAAGGCTTTTAAATCTTTCAAAATACCTCACGTTTACTTCTACATACACATTACATACCACCTGATTAAAAACCTATTAGTTCGTTGAAATTCGTAGTTAATGGAGTATAAATGTTTACCATTCTCAAATCCTCCTTATATCATGATGCAGGTAAACCTACTATCTGCTTGTACTTACGACTTGACCAAACATTTAAACAATGTAAATCAAATTTACGACCTTGAACTCAATACTGACCAAGTTCTGAAACATCGAAAAATCCTTTAAAATGCATACTCACAGGTACATGTAGGTATAATCAATGAAACCAACTTAAATTACATACTCAGTTCTTCCAAGCAGAAATAAAAATACGTGTATCGTGATCCACTCGATGTACTTTTGGCCCACAAGCAAAAATAATCCTTCTGAAAAAATAATACCTATCTTTAATACGATTCAAGACGATATCAATAACAAAAATATAAAATATTGGAAAGTATTATATAATTTTGAGTAAAAAATTCATCGTTTTCTAAAATCCTATATTTATTGTTTCGCTTGTAATAATGAATAATAAAATATTCATACCGAGTAGTGGTATTTTTTTCTGATCACGTAGGCGCTTTTTCTTCTTGTAATCGATACACCGCCTACACCAGCTTAACAATAACGTGACTACGGCCGGATAGTTCAATGAATATTTTCAAACTTCGCCTCACGTTTGCTAAAAACACCTCAATGTCTCGATTGAAAATTAACCATTTCGATGCTGTAACATTTTAAGCATAAAATAAACATTTTTCAAAATAATCTTTATGGAGAAGAAAGTAAGTAAATAGGCCATGTTTATAATATAATGTAGGTGAAAATATCGAGTGGTTTAGTATTACATACGAGTATACGATAGGTAATAATCCGAGTTTGAGGTTTTGTAGCGATGTTTTACGTCTCATTACGTCACGTTATTAAAATCTAATTATACGTATTTTAGTAAACATCATTAAAATATTTAAAATTATCCTGACAAGTCGACCTTTACTTACGTCGGCGGTTATTTTCGTGCTAGATTTTGTTTCACAAAAGGATCCTTCGTGGAATGCAAAGGTACCTACGTCTTTGAACAAAAAAATATCTATCGTCTCCGATTCGGAAGACTAATTTCCTGTGTAGAATTAACACACATTCTTCACATCCTTTTCCTGAAGGACATTAAATAACATTGTTCCGGCCTCCTCGTATATATTTAATTATAATTAACCTAGATAAAGAAAACCCTTATGATTAATAGGCGTGTTATTGATAGAATAAAGAGGAAAGCATCGAGGAAACATTTTTTCATGTTTTTTCTATGATTATTATCCATAAGCTGAGCTGGGTGTAAGTACTTTCTCTATAGATACCTACGAAATTTCCGTAACATTGTACGGAAACTTGTTAAAGCATCAGTGACCATAAGTAATACCTACTGCTTGTTTGGCTGTGTCGGATCTTCAGATCTAATATGGCTGTTTGCATCGGTTGAACGAACTAGATGAATTGGACAATACTCGGAATTGATCGACAAGTTCAAATGGACCGTATTACGTAATAAACTAGTCGTATCTATCAATTCATTGTAACAAACGTAACATTGTTGAAGGTTAATAACCACGCGTCGGTTTCTAATTAGATTACTTTTTCTAACCATCATCAATCGTCTTTTTTTACGAGCACCTAGATAACATAAGCAAAATGCAGACATAAGACATTTGTAAAACTGTGTGTATTTAGGTACCACCTAGACGTACTGAAATAATGATAAATTGGTTTTCTATTAAAGAGGTCAAGGTCGTACGAAATGGTCACATCTGCTTTTTCATCTCAACTTTTACCGGATAACCGGAATAATATTCTATTTGACACTTTTGTGTTTTAAATTGAAAAAGAGGTTACATATGTTTCTTTTTTTGCATTATCGACATTCGACATACGTGTAAATTGTCATAAATAGTGCAAAAGTTACGTAACGCGGTAGAATATATGATTTCAGTAAAAAAGGGCGTGTTTCTTTTATACTTACATTTACTATGTTGAAGGAATTTTATGAAAGAAGTGGTTATGTCTTATACCGGCGAACAGAAGAATAGCTTTGAGGCGAGACTCAGGCATTTTAATTTCAACAGAGAGGTTTATAAATTAGATATGCACCTGGATAAATAAACTTGCGGGTAAAGGTGGATACTTCTTCGGGATTTCAATTTTGAGTGGTTTACTGATATAATAGAAATTCGTGTATGAACGTACGTTGCGAATATTGCGATCATTATTCATAACCATAAGATACGTAAAAAAGTTTGTTCATAATCTGAAAAAACATACATAAATATTTCTGTCAAAATATAGGTAGGTAAGCAGCACTCTGAGAAGTATTACGAGTGAAAAGATTAAACAAACTATAACTGAGAAGACCTTTTCAAAAAAAAATGTTGATTCAATAGTTCTGCTATTTTTCTCACAATTTAAATACTCATCAGAAGTGAAAAAAATCATAAAAGCACCAAGATCGATTGAAATAATTCATCGACCATTTTTACAAACCAACTCCTACTACACTGACCCAGCTTCGAGTATATTTACACCTATTTATCTGTAATGGCTGTACTTGATCATTTTCTGATTACCTTGTACTTTCGTTTGCATTTTAAAGCCGTAAATTTCCTTATCGCTGATTCAAAGTTGATCAAACACTTATAAATTTATTACGAACACACATCATTACACATAGGCGACCAAAGACCACAAAAAAGTCATCTATTGTTTAGTTTCACTTTTATCGATATATTCTAGTTCTAATTGGCAAAAAAAGAGAACTACAAGGTTAACTAGAATATACTTCTGGCTGGTGCAGTTGGTGAAAGTTATTTAACTCGTAGTTGAATTTTAGTGTTGATTTATTTTATGTGCGGTGTATTTCAAAACAAAAGTCATCAACTTATGAAACACGACGTAACGTCAGCGTCACCTCGTATAACACTAGGCGCCCTAACTTAATAGATGAAATAATATCATCAAATTTGTTTCCTAAATTTTTGCTCATAAATCATTATCTTCGTGATGTTAATCAACTTAATACGATGAATTATGTTTTTAAAACAAGGCTATCAATCTTTTTACACTACGATAGCATCACGTTAAAAATCCTACCTACTCGTTAATTGATAATATTACAGATTATCTATCTTCGACGTGATACCTGCGCGCAGATTTATACTTACAACGCGAATTTAACGAAGATTATAAAACTTCATGTTCTAAATCCTTGATACCTACTTTTTTTTTATTAAATCGTGCAGTAAATTATCTCAGATTTCCATTAATCGCTTATGCACGTTTACGTAGGAATGACTATCGGCCAGTTTCGCCAATCACCGGAATCACTTCAGTTGCAATTTCAACAGTATCAATTACAGCAACAACGACAACAACTGAGGCAGCAAGCACTGGCCGAGCAACAGTTACCTAGAAAGACTACCACTGAAACAATTCAACAACAATTTCAAGATGTAAAGGTACAACAGCTGGGAGGCAGGCAGCAACCTTTGGAGCAACAAACACAACAAACGACACAGGCGCCTCAGCCAGTAGTGGTCCCAGTACGTCCTCAGGTCCAATCGATACAAGATTTAGTCAATAATAATTCCTCTTGCGTTGATCCTCCTTTCAAGTGTCCTCATCCTAGGATACAGTTCTTCTTGTATACGAGGTGAGTCCATTCAATGTGGAAAATACTCGGAGCTAGAAAATTATCACGATTCGAATACAAAATAGTTCTTGAAAAACCTCCTTCATATAACACGATATGCTTTTTTATTTACAAAACACTCGAAACGTAAAGAATCGCGTTGGTTCCGTGATTTTATCACAGGTCTCTACCGTAGCACATACACTAACTCGGGGCGATATGAAATTTTATTATCGTACGCATCTGCAGTGTTTCCCAAGCTAAATAGTATCTCAATTATAACTAATTTAATCATAGCTTCCGATCTGCGTGTAAACATTAGATAATGTTGACCTGTTGCGTGTACTCGTACAATGACGAACGACCACGTCGAACTCGAGTCCCCTATTCTCATTAGCATACGGCCTTTTTCTTAACAATTTAGCCAGCCTGTTTGAAAAAAACTCATTCTTTGATGATGCAAGGGGTAGTTTTTAATTTTGAGCGTGAAAAATCTACTGCAGAAGCGTACACAATGGATTTTTTTCTTTGGTTAGCGAGGCTTTTGTGTGTTGCCGATAATTCATCTGCTTAAAATACTCGGCAACGTTGCTCGACGACTTAAAAGCCGGAAAATTATGAAAGTACCTTTTGTTTTATAACACGTCCCGGTGAAAATGCTGCTGAAAGACGTATTCTTCGCAGTAATGCCGCTGCTTTTTTTCTGCACTATGTTTCCATCGTATTGAAGAGTGTTTTAAAGTAATCATTTCGATATTACAGAAATACTCAAACAAATCCAGAACTCTTGAATACCAAAGATAATGATTCATTGTATTCGTCGCGATTCAATCCAAAACATCCTACCAAAGTAATTATACATGGTTTTCAAGGAGGTAGAAACCTTTCACCAAGTACTGATCTCAGAAAAGGTAGATAATTAATAACGTGAGATGAACTCGTCGCCGATAATACCTGTAAATAAATAAACATATTTCATTATTGAATATCGTGATGATTTCTGATTACAGCCTATTTTACCAGAGGTGACTATAACATTATAATAGTGGACTATTCGTCATTGGTACAAATACCCTGCGTTAGCCAAATCGAATGGGCACCACGTTTCTGTGGAAAATGTATAGCTCAATTAGCATCCTACCTGAATAATCATCCACGTGGTGTAACGCCCGATAAACTTCACCTGATCGGTTACAGTATCGGAGCCCATATAGCCGGATTGACGGCCAATTATGTAACCAGAGGCAAACTAGGACGTATCACCGGCTTAGATCCGACAATAATATTCTCAATGGGTACCACCGGCAATCGATCTCGCGATCTTGATTTTACCGATGCTCATTTCGTAGATGTGATTCATACCGCGGCGGGTGTCTTAGGACAATGGGGTCCTAGCGGACATGCCGACTTTTACGTAAACGGCGGATCTAGTCAACCGGGTTGTCAATCGAACAGCCTTATAGGTGAATTGAGTTACGATATTTTTGAGTATTTTATCAACTGTAATTTACCAGTGATATTCAATTCCACAGAAACACTTTCTTGTGACCATACAAAAGTAACACCTTATTTCATAGAATCCATTACCACTGAAGCAGGATTTTGGGCAGTTCCATGTCCTAATAGATTTTTTTACGCGTTTGGTTGGTGCACGCCATCGGAATCGGAATACGTTCTAATGGGAGAACACGTTTCTCATGCGTAAGTAGAAAGGACAAAAAACCCATAATGTTCGTTAGCTTACTTGTTCGCAAGTGTATACCGGAAATCTTGATTGTCTGTTACAGTGCACGAGGTATTTATTATTTAGAAACCAATCCCAAAAAGCCATACGCGAAAGGTTACCCACTAAAACGTCAAAGTGCTGCCATTCGAACACCTGGATAATTTATAAATCAAAATTACTTATATTATTACACTTAGTGTAGAAATAATTTTAATAAATATGTTACCTTTCACGTGTTTTCCATTAATTTTTAGACTATTTTATTTCCACGTGCTTATCAGCTCATTAATTTGGAATATACAAAAGTCTCTGCAGTGTTACCACTTCAATGATTCCAAATGCATTTTGATTTTAATTTTTGATCAAATTAAATCGTAAAATGGAGAGAAATATAATTGAATGAGGGCCAAAATATGATTTTTGGAAGATTATTATTACTAATTAATATCTAATACGTAATTATCTGTACATACATGGATGAATATCTATCGACATACTTACTTTTATCCATTTTATCCTCGCTTTTTCAATTTCAATCCTAGTTCATTCGTCCCTTCGTCCTTTACTTTCAATGACTCAAAACTTTCTTCAAAACCAAAAATAATTCAAGTAGGTCGTGAAGGTAAAAGGCACTACCTAGGAATATGTAATACATATTATTTTACTACTTGAACGTGCTATTTCCGGTGTGATTTCATTGAAAACTCGTATTACAAAGTATGTCCAACTGGCGATGAGCGCAGTATTTCGAATCGAAACAAGTTTTACGAATGCGCAAATTAATTTGAAAACTAAACATTAACCTCATGACTTTCACTTAGGTATAAAATAATAAAATAAAATAAAAACACGCAGCATTGTTACAATCAAAGGAAACCACGTTTATTGAATATTTCTACAGTATATTTTTACAATACGTTAAAACGGAGTTATAAAAAAAATATACATAATTTCGATTAAGTTATCAATACGTAAATAAAATAATAGTCTTTTATAGTAAAAACTATACACATAACAAGATATAGACTGGTATGCATTACTCAATAAATAACAAAAACAAAAATCAAGCTGGGAAAAAATCAAAATTGACAACTCTCTCATAATACTACCTCTATAAAGTTCTATATTTATACAGCAGATCGCTGTAATAACAGAAACTAATTGAAATAATAGAAAAGAATCTCCTCGTATTAACGATTCAAATTGACATACAAAAATTAATTCGACTAGAAGAGTTATTTAGATCGAATTTTTAAATACAGCTTAAAAAGTACGTAAATACAATCAAAACGCGAAAACAAAAATTAAGATACTTAGATATTAAATAATATCGATAAATACAAAGAATAGATAGGTATAATTATTGCTCAACGAAAATTCAATAATATTTGAGCATTAATTGCTTAAAAATTCTTACTATATATTGAAAGCGATTAAATATCTACCAATGAATCTAATCCTAATCGTAAGAGTAATTGGTAAGTTACCTAAATAGCAATATACGTAAATATAAGTAATTGATTAAAGTTCCTAAAATATATTTTTTACAAATTTCATATAGGTGAACCTCGAAAAGGTGTCGTAAACAAAATGAAGAATTACATAAAAGTTAACAAATACAAAAAAACAAAAGCAACATCAACTTAATGATATGCGAATGGGCTCGCAAAAGTCCTTAATTAATTATTGTCTGCACAGCCGAGAAATCCTCTCACACAATCTTAACTTAAAATTAAATACGCTTAAATGATATAATTTATTAATACTTATAATTAATTTTTTTCTGTCCTAAACGTATCTAAAGCAAACAAGTACCTACTAATACTATGGTAAAAAATTTCTAATGAGATGAGAATTCTTCTATAAATGAGGGAAGGTATGTATTGACATTTGGACTTTACCTATTCCGTAATATTGAATCGTAAGTTTTCATTTTTAAACAATATTTTTAAATTAAAACCATAAACTATTTCAAAAATGATGAGAGAAATAATCGTTCGTTAGAACAATTAAACATTGACCTTTTTCCCGCATAACACGATAGTAAAATTTTTAGAAAAATGAAGGTTAAGCAGTTCGCGATGAGGTAAGTTTTTTTATACTATTTTACACTCATATTTTTTTTTTTTGCAAATTATGGCGAAAAATATGAAAATAATGGGTAATTGAAAATGGCAAGTGAATGCTGAAGAACTTAAAATTACAATTTAAAAATTGTATCGTTGATTACATCGATGATATTGAAACCTTTGAAATATTTCATCGAGTGAAAAAAAATCGGTTTAACTTTCGATTCACGAATAAATAAAATAATTCCCTAATAATAATTGAATTAAAATCAATATTTTTTCATGTATAGAATGGGCGGATTTATGAAATGGTTAATGAGTAAAATTTAAAATTATGATATTGTACAAAAAAGAAAATCTTCAACATTATTCTTCGAAGACTTAACAAAATTAAGGTAATATTTTAGGCCCATATTCTGCTTCGGTTCGGGCAATTTTTGTAATAGACGCTATAAGTAACAAAATGAATAACGAGAATAAATATCATGAGACAACGATGAAAATAACAATAACAATTGCTTAAAAATACGCGATATTTATAAAAAGAAAATTCGAGAAATTTACGTTGCTCGTAGCAACTTGTTTACTGGTAACACAAATTCTTTAAATAGGTAATTAATTCAATGATAAAATATATTAAAATCGTTAATATGGTAGAATGATTAAAACAAACGAAAATATAGAAGGTTCAATTATTTAACGAAATGGATTCGTTGATGCAGACCTGTCTCCGTCTAGATTCCTATCCTCGTTCATGTAAGTATCCTCAGACGGAGGCTGAACTCTATCTTCAGACATTTGTCTGGAATAGTATGCGGGCTCGTTTTGTTCTATAGAGCCGTATTTGACCACTCGAATAGTTTTTCTAGTTACTTCGTCGTACGGTGGAGGAGCACCGTTCGTAAATTCTTCCATTTGGTTTTGTTCTTTACCTATAATAACATAATTACGTAATAATGAAGTAGGCAAGTACATACAAAGGTAAACATCACCTCACACGGTTCTTATTATAAAATATAATGGATACCTTTAGATTCAGCCCAAGGTTGTAATTCACCCGAAGCAAAAGTACCATAAAACGTAACCCCGCAGAAATGCACCGATGCAGCCAACAGAAATACAGTTTTCCAATGATTTTTATCATGATCGCTGGTAATATAGTCGACAACGGGTGGCAGTATGAATCCAGCCATTGTTCCGATTCCGTTCGATAAACCCATCAAAATACTAGCGTACTGCGGAGCAATATCCAAGTGGTTGACGTTGAAGCCAGATATAGCGAAACCACTACAAGCCACTCCGAAAGTTAAAGCCATCACGGATGTGAACTGGTCCTGGGAAAAAGCTACCACCAAAAAGAAAAACGCCTCGCCTCCGAAACCACCACAGTTGAATATTTTCCGAACCATGGTTGTAGTTAGGATACCTTTCTTACGTAAATGATCGGCTAACAACCCACCGCTAGGAACAATCGTCGTCATAAATAAATGTGGAAGCGCTCCAACAAAACCGGTCTGAAATATTCCAGAATTAGGTACAATAAAATTACAAACTGTGTCATAAGATTAGTGTATGCTAAAATCATACCTCAGCGACAGTCAAATTGAATTTTTCTTTGAAATATAACGCTTGGTACATAACTAATAGGTAAAAATTCCATGATCTACAAAAATTAGCAACTATGATCGCGTATACAGGCATCGAATGTAGGAACTCATTCCAAGGGGTTGTTGTCAACGTAGGCATGGGCATTTGAATCGTTTGCCCGAGTGATTTTTCGATATATGTCAACTCCCGAACCGATATCGTAGGATGTTTGCTAGGTTTTTCGAATACCAGCCAGTTCCAACATGTAAACCATACAAGTCCCATTACACCTTTAGAACAAAAATTACAATTTGAGAGAAATTCGTTTGGTCCTGCTCAGTGCTCACATCCCAGAGTGTTTTATGCTCACCGTAGAAGTAAAATGGAGCTCCATAGCTGACATATTTCATTAACATGCCTGATAATGGCATTCCAATAACAATACCAGCGTAAGAACCACACAAAGCTAAGGTTGCTAATCTAGAACGTTCTAACGGTGGTGCCCAATGTCGCCAAATGCCATGGCATGCCGGATATGTAACACCCTGAAATAAGACTACAATTGTTACCCCATTCATCAAATTTAACTTACTGTAAGAAATTTTCATACCTCGACAAGTCCTTGAAATATACGAACAACAATTAACAAATTCGAATCGCTGCTTACTCCGGGAACGAGCATATTCAAGCAAGCAGATGCAACGATTGCAGCTCCGAAGATCCTAAAGACATAAATTTCCAATGGTAAACCAGTTGGCACTTGAACGTAATTGCGTTAAAACTACATATCAAAACGTCTATCACAATATGTCGTTAATGCAAGAAATTTATTTCGAAAATCAAGTTGAAAAGTTAAACCGCATTCGAAATGGCACCATGATCCATCGTATATTTATCAACATGCAATCAATTGTTATCAATATGGAACGTCACGTGTCACGTGATTTATTTGTGGTAAACATTACTGGAGTGATTGCATATTGCTCAATTTCATTTCGCGTATTCTTTGATTACTTTATTATCCTCAAACGAGTTTTTAATATTCGTAAACGTTCATTGTGATTGCAATTTAGTGCGATTAAGTGTAAAAATACCTATTGGCCGGAAACATGGAAGCCAAGAAACCACCTGGAAGCTGTGTTACCAGATAACCCCAAAAGAATGATGAGTCTACGGCGCTTACTGTTGCAACTGACCAGTTGAATAGCTGTAAAAAAAATCGTGTGATTTAAGAAGAACATGCCGTTATTGGGTAAGTACATTGTTAAGAAATCAACAATTACCTTATGATTCGCAACGTTTGAGATGTTACCCTGAAAATGAAAAAACCGTAATGGTTAGTAAGCGGTGGGATGTTAGTGTGCATTTGAATGATTTGATGTATCAGTTAATGAATAACTTTAGTTTGTTAAATCATACGAACACTTTTGAATAGATTTTCTAGTTTTCGGTGGCTCTAGAAATTCGTTAGTGTTTCAATTGTAGGTAGGAACCTTATGTAGGGTCTACGCCGTATTTGATACCCGTCAAACATAAAATTAGTTGCGCAGCTGAAATTTTTCGCCAATATGCAGCTAATATGGTCGGACTATCGTAGTGTAGAAATTATTCACTTTTTGGCAGTAAATGGCTACCCGTCAAACAAAAAATTAGTTGCAAACTGGAATTGTGCAG
>FIZU01021592.1:0-15933 GCA_900064475.1 Pseudococcus longispinus | reverse complement strand
GTTGTTGCAAAGTCAGTCCATGGTATTTTTAGCATTCTTCGATAACACCACATCTCAAATGTGTTCAATCTTCTTTCACTGTACAGTCCACACATAGCATCTCATTATTCTCTTCCGCAGATCAATGCTTAGTGTTCGATTCTTCAAAATTTCATGACTTTCGTTTTCTTCGCATTAATTTTCATTCCGAATTTCAACCCAGCACGATTTATTCTATCGATCATTTTCTGCAGTTGCGCCTCCGTTTCTGCTATAATTACTTTATCATCAGCATAGCTTATTTCATTGATTCTTTGGCCGTTGATCTTCAGACCCATCAGAATTCCTGATCCTACGACCCATCAGATGTAGGTTTCCAGTTTTTATTGATTCTACAACCAATGAGATATAGGTTCTCAGAATTCCTGATTGCACAACCTATAAAATGTAGGTTTTCAGAATTCCTGATCCTACGACCCATCAGATGTAGGTTTTCAATTTTATTGATCGTACAACCTATCGGATGTAGGTTCTCAGAATTCCTGGTCGTGCAACCTATGAATTGTGAGTTTTCAGAATTCCTGATCATGCGACGCATCAGATGTAAGTTCTCAGAATCCCTGATTGTACAACCTATAAAATGTAGGTTTTCAAAATTCCTGATCCTTTGACCTATCGGATGTAGGTTCTCAGGATTCTTGATCCTATAACCTATCGTATGTAGCTTCTCAGATTTCTTGATCCTGTAGCAACCTATCGGATGCATTTTTCCCATTTCTTTTATCGTTCATCTCCAACTCTGAATTAACTACTCCCTTTTTTTTGGTTGAAATCCGAGTCTTTTTTCACTCCTTCGCAATGTATGTTCTTGTCTGAAATGAAATTTCATCTCAAAATATTTCCATCACGAGTATTTATCGTTATTTGGTACTAATTCGAGTTATTTGTTCTTGCAACATGTTTTCCACGTGTAAGAATGTGTTGTAAAACCATGAAACATTCACTGCTTCATTTTCTATTGTACGAATAATTTATACCAAAAAAACCAAACGAATTCGCCGCCTATCTAGGTTTAAGATAGTATACTGAAATTTCACCAACTTGAAACACGTAGCATTACCACGTTCAAGTTTTCCTTTCATTCATCCGCGATGCGAAAATTTTCCGCAATTTATAGCGATAGTTTTTCAATATTTGGCGCGTCGAGATAGAAGCAGGAAAATCCATGGTACGTTTACGTACGTACTACGAATATCTGGTGCCTATATCTATAGTACTACGTATACAAACCGCAACATAAAAAATTCTCTTAGCACTTGCGCGCCTTTAATCACGTGAGTTTTACTTTTGACATTTAAATCATCTTTCGAGAGTAAGTACGTACAGCACCGCGGCGCAAGATCCCTCCGCGGTCCTTTCCCTTCTCGGTATGTTTAAAAAACAGCCTCCTGAAGTTCTTTCGTCGAGCTTTGAACGCGCGGCGGCGGTAAAAGAGAGAAAAAAATGCCAACTTTTTTATCACCTTATACACATTTAAGCAGCATAACTCGTGAACCGTGTCGAGTGTTAGCATATCCAATTTACGTTTCGCGAACATACCATGTAAACTTGCTCTAGCTGACAGTATATTTTATATACGTTGAACTGTAATTAGGGTTACTCTTATTTTACCTTCGTCGTCATCGTGTTTTATAAGTTTACTTCAACTGCTCCATCAGAAGACGCGATTTATTCCCTGAAGTACCTACCTACGTAGGTAGAAAGTACGTATAGCGAGTATGTGAAGTATATGGCAATCTAACCGATATACCCTCATCTCGCCGATACACCTAGATACCTACGTCAATCTAAATGGAATTATTTACAGTGCGTGAAAAACTATAAGGAAGCTATTTTCATAGGTACCTAGGTGGTTTTAAAAGATCTGCCAAGTTGCCAACTTTATAATTATTCTTTTTTTTTTAATAGAGATGCTTGATTTGTCAACGAGTTGTATTCGTTTGGTATTATTTTTTCATGCATTTTCATCGTACATCCATCACGATGTAGTTTTCTGAAAAACAATTTTAAATAACACGTCGTACCTACCAATCGCGGTGCAAAACGCCCGTATGATTATTATATTTGTGCATTTAACACATTCTTATCCATCGTCGGCTTCGCCGGCTATAATATTGCGTGCTCAAGTGCAATAACCCGGCTTAAACTACTTTATTATTGGCACACGGCGAGCTAAACTTCGCTATACTTTAGTTATTACGTATTTCTCTCATCGTAATAACCACACACTCCACGATGCCTCGGTAAGCTCCGTATTGAGGTTACGGTTCTTATATTAATGATTACTTTGTGAGCTTTAATAAGAATGTAATTTCACTAACCCCGCTTCGAAGTTGGTCTCGAGGTCCGAAAAGTTATCGGAAAGTGGTGGAATTTTGGAGGTGGTGTGGTTCGATGTTCGAAGTTGTGCATGTGAGGGTTTGTGAAGAGATTTGTGGATTTTATGTTCGGATGGCGTTGAGGAGATTCAAAAAATGAGCAATTTGAAATTTAATTTGAAAATTGAAGAAATTGAAATTTTTTTCTTTTATTTGAATAGCTCCAAAATGGAAAACTAAAAGGGTCTGGACGATTGAGTAGATGAAGTCGACTTCAACTCCTAGTATCACAGCTCGAGAATAGTCGATTTTATATCATTTTTTGTCATTTTTTTGAGACTTTCATTATTTTGTCACTACTTCAGTCTGAGATTTTTCAAAATTTTGTTCTGACAATTTTTAAAAAATTTTTCAAAATTTTGTTCCAACACGCGTAGGATTTAATTTTGTGATGACCAAACCTACAAAAAAACCGAAATTCTGTCACGCTGACTTTTAGACATTTGGTCAGACTTTTTTGGACTCAGAAAAATTTTCAGATGAGATCGTGCTGAATTTCAGATATTTTGTCAGACTGTTTTAGACTTTCTGGACTGAAAAATTATTCAGATTTCAAATGATTTTTTGAACTTGGAAAATTTCAGAAATTCTGACTTTTTCGATTTTGAAAATTTTAATAATGTTTTCAGTTGACTTTTGAACTTGAAAAAATTTAGACTCTTTCAAAATTTGACTTTTAGACACTTCACGAGACATGATAACATTGTATCCGACTCTTTGAACTTACATTAGATAAAAGTCAGACTGAAATGTGCAGTTCAGTTTGACATAGCTTAAAGAACAAAATCATATACTATGTTTTTTTTACAAAAATGTCAAAATTTTGTTAAGTTTTTAAAATTTTTTTCAAAATTTTATTCAATTTACATAATTTGGTTTGAACGTTTTTTTCGGTTTTGCTCAAACACTGTATTTTCAAATTTTTGTTCGAAATAAAATTCTTGAAAATTTGGGTTTTTAGTGAATTTTACTTGAATTTTGATCAATGATTCAAAATTTCTCTCAATTTTGTTCAGACATAATTTTTTTAAATTTTATTTAAACCTGAACTCTTATAATTTTTTGTTGGACACCGGTTCATCAAAATTTTGTTCAAAATAAAATTCTTTAAAACTCTGCAATTTTTTGAAATTTCTTTCAAAATTCTCTTCAGATTCGATTTAGAATAATTTGAAAAAAAATCTTTCCAAAGAATTGACATTTCCATCAAAAAAGTTCGAAATGGTAATTTAATAATTCAAACAAAGTCTTCTCAATTGATTTTTTGGAATAAAAATATTGAAAAAATTTGTACGAGTAGAAAACAATTGAGTAAAAGAATTGAGAAGTCCTCACAATTTTTCGATTCAAAAAAATTCTCTGAAGAAAACATTTTGTAAAAAACTTTACAAAAAATTTAGCGTGCTGGAAAAAAATCGTCTAAAAAAATCAAAAAAAATTTTCTGTCGGAAAATTCTTCAAGAAGAAAATCCTCCAGAAGAGAAAAATGTGATTATAAAAATAATGTTCCTGGAAAAAATTGTGTCCAAAACGATTAGCAATTCATTATTCAGAAAAAAATCTTCCAAAAAAATTCTAAAAAATTTTTCACTATATTTAAAATGAAAAAAAATGTAAAAATAAGTTTTGTAGAAATTCATTAGATATTTGGAAATAATTCTCTAAAAAAAAAAATTCTGAAATATTTTTTAATGAAAAATCCCGTAGGGAAAAATCTTTAAAAAATACTGGAAAAAATGATTTCCTTAAAAAATTGTCAAAAAACACGTTTTAAAAAAAGTTGAAAAATTTTTTTTGGCAAAAATCAATCAAAAAAGAATTTTACAAAATTTCTTATAAAAAATTGTCAACTTCTGCTTTATAAAATTGTTACAAAATATTTACATACCTTTATATTTATTTTTTTTAAAACATTTAATTTTTACTAAATTTTGGATTCATCAAAAAAATTGTTTCTCTTGCTCCAAAAATTAGGTAATTGATTTTAGTCTTTTTTTAGGACAAAATTAGCCATTGTTAGTCATTTTTTGATCGATTTAATCATTATTTGTGGTAAAAACATTTTTGAGCCTGTATTATATTTCGATAACTTTCAGGTAAATGTCTCTTGACGTGAAAAAAGTCGAGAAATTTTTCAACCCCCCACCTCTTCCGATTATGACTCTTTTGTTGCTTTAATTCCAAGAACATTCAATTTCAGTAAAAAGGGGGGAAAGTTTTTCTTTTCTTCATTTTTTTTTGTCATTTCAAGTTTTCTTTTGTGAAAAATGGCATAAAAGCAAAGTTCAACCGTTTAGGAAAAATTACTGAAAAGTTCGTATTTTTGGTTAAAATTTCCCTATTTTAGTTTTGTCAAATTCTTTAAATTAAGGGCTGGAAATCACGAAAAAACGTACAGAAAAATCGTTGATATTTTTTTAGAAGCAGGAAGTTGGATTTTCCAAAGTGTAGTATTTTTTGTTCACAGAAAGAAAATTAACAAAAATGTTATCACTGCTTCTGGTTGCAAATTTACTCCTCTACAATATTAGTCATTAGAAAATTTTTCATCTGAGGCATCGTTTTTAGGTAATATGGTTTTTTCATAATGAAAAAAGTCATAATAACGATAAGTTCGGCCTCAGTCGTCCATACCCCTTCTCCCCTTCATAATTGAAGTTTTTTTAAAACTAAATGATAACTCTCTGGAAGTGTAAATCTGGAAATCATGATCTTCATTAATTTTTTTTTCAAATTTTTTCAATCAAAAAACTCCACAAGTTTTGATATTTGGAAAATTCTACACTTTCCATTTCCCTTGATTTTCCAAAATATTTTACATAAAAGAAAACTACGCCCATTCGATTTTTTTCTCATCTGTAAAATTTCAATAAATTAAAAAAAAACTTCGATTTAACAAATCCCAGTCTTTTGCAAATTATGCCTAATTTTCGTCTTTTATTCTCATTCGCCATTTCAAAATTAATTATAATTACTCTAGTATAATTTTACAACAATTCCCATAAACGAATGGCTGGGCAATGAATGGGGAAAAAATTAAATTACCTTACGCGCTCATGCTAGCGTATTGATTCCGGCTCCGGCGTCATGTCACAGTTTGCTACGACGTGAAAATCAATCTTTTACGAAGCCAAAGTGGTCGAATATAGGTTTCAAGGCGGCGATTCCATTAACGCGATCGTGGAAACTTTTTTTTTTGCGCCAGGTTTACGTTCATTTGTCGAGTAATATTACATATAAAGAGGAATTTTTTTAAAGGTCTTTTTGCGAGTTATTTTTACGAGCCTGGCGTAACAAAATCTTTACTACTTAGTGTTTTTTTTGTTCAATTTTATACCTTTGAAGTTACACCCAGCAGCACTCGTACGAGGTAGATATGTATTTCGAATTCGAGCAGGATGAGAGCCGAGTAAGGTAAATTTGCTCCCTATATCTGTATCCAGTGTCTTTTTATTTTTTTGCTCAAATGCGAATTATTAGGCTTAGGTTAAGGTACTGAATGCTAATGCGTCGGTTTCTGTTTGCTGTTAAGCGGCGTTTGGGCGAAGGGAGAAGGGGAGAGGAGGTTCAAGGTGCGAGCATATGAAAGTTTAATGTAACGCGACCGAGTTGCCAAGTTTTTGCGAACGTGTGGAATTAATTTTCCAAAGTTTTTCTGCCAACTTATCAAGAAGAACGTTTCGGTGCCAACGTTGGACTGCATGTGCATATATTTTCCATCGACCGGGACCGGAGACGACACATTGTATGTACGAACACATACCCTGCCTTGCTCGGTGCGCTATAACCTTAGCTTTTTAATTCCAAGATGTTAAATTTGAAACTTTTAAAAGTTCTCACGTGTCAGTAGCAGAATTTAGTATGTGTGCTCAAAAATAGCGGTATGTTGCGAAATGTAATAACATATGTGGCGTTGAAGTTGAAAGCGGCCAGTAAAATATGCTGGAGTTGAAGTTGTGTAACGTTTTGATTTAATTAAATTATTTTTAACGTCGTCGCGACGGTTAATGAAGCGGTATTTGAAGGAGGAATGGAGAAGGAGGCGGTTTGCTGAGTATAATTTTCCTCCAGTTGATGAGTGAAGTTTACTAGACCTTGAAAAGAATTTTCGTAGTGATCGTTGAGTTGAACGAGGGTATGCGAGGTGGTTGAAAAGACACTCCGGAGATCTGCAGCGTAAAGCTGTGTATAGCATGTTGAGAAGGTATTGCGAAAATTATGCAAAAATATTGAACTCATTTTGTAAACGTATTAAAGAATGGTGTGATTATGGACCGCGTTCGGTGAAAATATGTTGCAGGTATGTTGAGAATTTGTTGATGGTATGCTTGAAGCATGTTGCAGGAAAATTGAGGAAAATATTGAGACATCGCATGAAATTGTTGCAAAAATGTTGAAAGTTATGTTGAATACGTGTTGAAGAAATGTTGCAGGTATGATGATGGGTGTAATGAAGGTATGTTGAGAATTTGTTGAATCCATGTTGATACTATGTTGACGACATGTTGAAAATTTGGTTTGCTGAAGAAATGTTGCAAATGTGTTGCAAATTTGTTGAAGAAATGTTGTAACTGTGTTGCAAATTTGTTGATGGTCTGTTGAAGAAATGTTGAAAATTTGAAATCATGTTGAGAATTTGTTGAATCCATGTTGAGACTATGTTGACGACATGTTGAGAATTTGGTTTGTTGAAAAAATGTTGCAAATTTGTTGATGGTTTGTTGAAGCAATGTTGAAAATTTGAAATCATGTTGAGAATTTGTTGAATCCATGTTGAGACTATGTTGACGACATGTTGAGAATTCAGTTTATTTAAGAAATGTAGCAACTGTGGTGCAAATTTGTTGAAGAAATGTTGAAATCATGCTGAGAATTTGTTGCGACTATGTTGAGACTATGTTGACGACATGTTGAGAATTCAGTTTATTTAAGAAATGTTGCAACTGTGGTGCAAATCTATTGATGGTTTGTTGAAGAAATGTTGAAATCATGTTGAGAATTTTGTTTGTTCAAGAAATGTTGCAACTGTGTTGCCAATTTGTTGAACCTGAGGAAAGTTGAGTTTTCAACATTCTGCAATCATGTTGCAAAAATAAGTTTGTACAAATATCCGGTCATCAGTATTTTGAACTAAAAACACATTTTGAGCATGTGAAAAGCATGTTTCAAAGAATATTTTTTCTCAAGTAGTCTTCGAACGAATGAAACATTTTCAAAATTGAGCATCAAAAATGAAAACTTTCGTCCTCGAATTTCTTCGTATTTAAATTTTTTCCATCCATAAAATCGCAAAAAAATCCAACTTTTCAACTTATAAAAAAGAAACCGTAATAAGACTAACTTTTGATGAAAATAAATAACAAATGGCGACCTTTGGTTGAACGAAAGAAGAGGGAAAAAAACCACGCGCACAGAAGAGAATACCCTCTAGAAAGTCTGAGATGGCATACCGAGGTCAAGTTTTGCTCAAGTTTCGATGATACGATATTGTAGTACACAAGTGGCACCGACGAGTGTACTTATTGAACTTGGTGCTGCTTTTAAAAAAATCCATTTAGACGTTTTTACGAAGGTATTGTCGAAGTAAAAACACACCGACTAGATTTTTTTCAAGACTTGCTTTCTTAAGTGGTCGGTGTGTTTCAAAGACGGGTCTACGAGAAAGAGCGAGACGCGGATGTCAAGATGAGGAGAAGGAAATTCGTCGTGTTGAAAATTACCTACTACACCTTTATCGACGACTGATCCGACTTGATTTTTTACCGCTGCGCAAAAAAAAGAGAACGCAATGTCAACGCGATTCGAAGAAAAAGAAGGATCGCCAACGCCCACAATTACTAGTGAAAATAATATAATGTAATTTATAGAATAATAGATAATACGCAGTCGGCTTAATGCATTTCATCAAGTTCTTACCATGAACGTCGCGCATTGACAGCGGAAAAATAACGTTAATTGAAATTCGCCGGTTGACTACGTAATTCTACGTAAAAGCGCACGTTTGTCATAAACTATACGGTCACGTTTTCGTAGTTATACTTACTCGAATGTACCTGCAGTACGACCACTGCGTTGCCCTACAATATACTCGTAATGGTGTGCTGGGCTGTAAAAATGAAGATTGATTCAGCATGCTTTTTTTCTCCTCTTTTTTGCATCGCTATTCTGTTCTTTTTTTCATTTCCATTTAAGCGCGAACGCTGAGAAATCACATCTCTAAAACGTTCGGAGTGAGGCTGGAAAGTAAATTAATGCTGTTTATTTTATGGTCGCGTAATACGTCCCGTATTCCAGAGCTAATAAACGTAAACGAATATTTTATTATGGTTTAATGAAAACATTAAAAGTCAAACAAAACCGTCTGCATGCAGGAGTCACTCTAGAGAGACATATTAAAGGTATCAGCGGGCTCTCTTGAGAACCCGGTGACAAATTATTCAAAAATCGTAGCTTTGAAATCGGTTTAAACGAGGAAAACAAAGGAGAGCTGTTTTAGGGAGGATTTTCTGAGTTGAGGTGTCGAGAGTGTGAAGGAAAATGTGAGAGAAACAGAAACTAGTGATTTTTTGGACGATTTACCGGTGATATTTTGCTGTTGATGGTAATTTTTTGTGATTGATGGTGATTTACAGAAATCTTTCATCATCTGCAGTAGCGTTTGGTAGGATATAAAGGTGGGGGCAGCTGCCTCACTTTTCTTTTGCAGAACATAAAATAGTTACATTACCAATTTTAAGTATATATTCTTAGAATAGGGTAAATGGTACACAAAAAAATAATTATATCCAAAACTCCTACCCATAACTACGAAACAAAAAAAAAAGATAACTTAATATTGACACACACGTCACCAAAATATATATTAAATTACCTAACGAATTTAAAACGCTGCAGCCTGAAAAATTCCATCCAAAATTATAAAAATGGCTAACATCTAATATAATATATTCGGTTCCCCTGTTGCTGTCCTCCACCTTCCCATCGGATCCTCCTTGCCCCTCTTAAGTATAAGTTATGATTAATATATTATCAGTTAAAAAAAAAAAGACTTTGTAAATGTGTGACCTAGGTCTATTAAATAAAAATGTAATGATGCGATGGTAAAAAAAATGGCATTTGTATAACATACAATTCATTCAGTATAACAACATGAACGACATCTTAAAGAGTGCGCAATCATTGCAATAATTGATCGGTTTCATTTTCTAGACCATTAGATTCTTTTCTTCCTGGCGCTGGCCAATCCACGTTACTTTGATCAAATGACTGAAAAAAACAACTTGTATGAATTCAATCCCTTAGATACTGATACCTATCAAAAATTAAACTTTAACCACATATTGGAAGACTGGTGTATAGAAATTTTGTTCTATTAGTCCAAGTAGAATTTAGGAACTGACCATCTCAAAATGTTTTTTTTCTTAAAATTTTTTCGAAAGCTCGTGCCTATACTTGAATTGAAATTCTTCTAGCTTTGCATTTCGAATTTTATTTCCCTATTTTGATGGTAATCACTTCAGTTTCTCAATTTCTTTTGAAAAAGCTATTGTTGCATACTGAAATTCGAGATAACGTATTGACACGAGCATTTTCAAATCCAACCGTTTTAAAGGTAGAAATACATATATGTTGGGATCTCATTTAAATCACTTTTATGCTTCTTCTAAAAATTAAAACATCTGCAAAAGAATATCTTGAAACCAATCATACTTTATGTAAAATCAGATTCAGTATTGATTACCTCATGACCAGACAATATATCTTGTAGGTTTTGTACAATAGTTGAAAATGACGGACGATCTTTAGGTTGTAAACTCCAACATTCGTACATTAAACTGTATCTACAAGTTGGAAAAAATATTATAGTAAGTCAAAGACAGCACATTTAATGAACTTACTAAAATAGCAGTGACGTAGGTAAAGGTACATAACTACATACATATCATCAGAGCAATTGGTAGGTTTTTTCATGCGGTATCCTGAGAGTAGAATTTCATATAAATTTTCAGGGTTTGCGAGTGAAGGATAAGGAACACCACCCAAAGTGAAAATTTCCCACAGTAATATACCGTATGACCACCTGTTCATTGTAAGCAACCATGTATACATGAAAGAGCGATGAATTATATTTTGTAAACATGTGATTAAAATCACAAATTCAAGTACGAGTATCTAGGCTGATGGGAAATTGTGGCATTCACTTTTTGTTCATCCCCATTTTTAAAAGGTGACCACATCATTAAAAAAGAGGATATGCAAAAAGTGTATATCACAAATTTTACGGCAACATTTTTTTTTTCTATCCAAGATCAGTCACTCGAACTAATCATCCAACTTTGACCGAATTAGCAATTCGAGTGAAACAAAACTTGTGTAGAAAAAATGTTTGAAGCAAAAAAACTGAAAATTTATAAGTAGTGTTACTTACACGTCGGATTGAGTTGAATACATATTATGACACAACGATTCAGGAGCCATCCATTTTACAGGTAACCTACCATCTGTTCTTCTTCTGTAATACTCCTTATTTGTGATATCTCTAGATAATCCAAAATCAGCGACTTTCAAAATATAGTCGTCGGATACTAGAATATTTCTGGCTGCGAGATCGCGATGAATGCACTAAAAGTTAATATCAAGAGTGGTATGTTTATAAAGTAGAAAGACTGAAACGATAACATCGAGCTGACCATTGACATTTGCTAAAATTGAAATAAAAAATCTGAAAAAGAAATGTGACAAATAATAACTTTTATGGAAGCTAAATGCTCCATTCCTTTGGCCACTTGTTCGGCGAACAATAATAACGCTTCTTGAGATAAATTGGTCGTTGCGATTTCATCATCAGATGGAAGATATTTTCGAAGAAATTCGCGTAAATTTCCGTGTTGCGCGTATTCAGTTATAACAAACAGGTCGCCATCTTGGGTGCAACATCCAAGTAGTCGAAGAACATTGACGTGCGTTCCAATTAACTTCATAATCTCCATTTCTGATACCAAATCGATCATGTCACCATCAGAATGATCAACTGAAATTGTAAGCATACAGTAATAGTTGGGTACCTATATTCTTTTTTTTTTAGTTACGCTGAACTACCCTAAACGGAATACCTTTTAACATTTTAACTGCTACTGTTGTAATAACATTTTTTTTCAATATGCCCATGGCTTCCCCTTGAACTACTTTGCCGAACTCTCCTTCACCTAGGTATCTGCCAAGAGTCAAATTACTCCTGGGAAACTCCCATTCAATGTCACCTGGTAATATGTATTCAGATTCTTCAGATGTTCCAGTGCTATTCCTAGGAACTGATATATACTCGATTTCAACAGCAGGTAAATTCTATTCAGAAATGTAGAAACCATTAAAAAATTAGGTCATTTTTCTTCGAAAACATTATCCATAGGTATTATGAAATGCAGTGCCGCTGCCAAAAAAGTTGAAGGAACGATAGGTACTCATACGTTTTGTTTAATCTGGCTAGACGAAGGTATACGTGTATTACTAAAAGCGTTATTCAATTTTCTATTGCAGAATCCCCCTTTTCTGTTTTTCTGACATTCACTTATATATTTCGCTTCTTTCTTGAAAAAATTTAGACTGCATTGCTCTTAAAATACGGATAATACGCTAAGCTTTACAGTTAGTTACATACCAATATTCTTGATAAATTTTCATCCAAAGTGATTTCGTTTTTGATGATGACTCGTTTCATGCATTGTTTCATAGTTATTGCTTCCATACCCATGATATTTATTTCTCGTTGCAATTTTCTTACAGTGCGTGAATATACCAAGTAGATCCCAATTACCAAAAGTATGATAGCTATAAAAGCAGCGACACCATAAATGACATACTTCATGAGTGAGTTTTCAGGCGTACTGTTCATGGTTTTTGGGTCAACGAATTTAAAATTTTGTGTAGATTTTATAGATGCGCCATTCACGTTTACTTCAACTGGTCCTTCGCCACATGATGATTGGTTTGATTCGTTGATTGCACAGGTTATAGACTTTTGTGGTTGATACATATCTTTATAAGGAGTACAAGCTATCCCAGCAACCTTTATACTTTGACTGATGTGCTCAAATTTAAATCCTAAACTTGTTCCTTCGATGGTAATATTAATACCTCCTTCACAAGACCCTCTTGAAGGCGAAAAAGATGAAATCGATGGAGGAGATAAGCCTGGGCATGTATTAAGGTTGTTATTTATAAAAATATTATTCGCGACATTTTTCTCGACATATTTACACTCATCATTAGAACTATCAATACTCCATTGGCAAGGGAACATCGAAGAAACGCAAGCTTCACAAGATAAGTAGATGTTGCAATCAAAGACTGTGATGTTTATCATTGCTATATCAGCAATACGGCTTGTCCCAATAGACAGTGTTGCGTTCAAATGACCCATATTGGGGGGTATTCTTGGAATATCATTACCATTAGGCTTTGAGCAGTTTGCAATGTAATTCGACGTATTTTCATACAATTGAATACTTGTATACAAAGTTACACTCTCAATCTTGAATTTGCAATGAAATGTATTGTTGAGTGGAGGTAAATTTTCAATGTACAACTGTATTATTCCCGAAGTGTCACGTTGAAACATATGAGAACTATTTTCCGTAATTCCAACTTGTTTTCGAAAATCATACGAATACCATGGCGAACTTTCAGAACAATCGCTTCTTGCGCTACATTTATTTTCCAATATGCACCAGCCACATGTGAGAATATCCTCGATGCAATCAATGTAATTCTCATGCATTGAACAATTATATAGGTTTCCTGATACTTGAATTCTCGTAACGTGATGTTCCGTCATAATGTACAAATAACTACTATCGTTTGAAAATACCAAATCGGGATTCACGGGGTATCCTTCATCGATTGGTAGGTCGCCAATCTCGTTCGCATTACTCGTGTTACTAACCATTATTTTCTTCAAATGACCAGTATTCGTACCTACAAACACATCATTGTAGTTTCCATCTGGTTTGGTGGTGATAGCTGTTAAGAGTGTATTTAATGTGATAACAGGAGATGCTGTTAAAGATAAATCACCATAAATTAGCCCACCTTTTTTTGATGAGCAGAAATTCAGGCCAATTTTTTCATAATTCTTTTCACACTCGAGTATCTCAAATTCTGGTACCGATCCATAATATCCACTTCCATTGAAACAATTTTGAATATTTTCGGTAAATTTTTCATCGATTGCTTTCAGCGTATAAATACACAAAGCGCTATGATGACTAGGTTTGTTGGAAGTGATTTCTATTGTTTGACTTTTGGAGAATACTGCAAACAGCACGTCATCATCGCGTCCAATATTCAACAATCTTTGCAATTCTAAACCAGGTTTTCCTACGTGAGCCGCTTCCACCACCTTAAAAGGTTGTTCGTTATCATATTTGCATTCGATTGGAATCTCTGTATATCCTTGCCAAAAATCAACTTCATCATCGCTGTTATAACATATTCTAATCAATTTTGAAATATTTAAATCCGTTTGCTCTCTAGAATTTCGTTCAGCGGTTAAAAAGTAATTATATATTCCTGAATTGAATCCGTGTACATATTTCCCGCTAAATCTATCTTTTATGTACTCGTTCCTGAATTTTGTTTTTGTATTAAAGTTATTTTTGAAAGTTATTACTTTTATAAGTGGATCAAGGACAGCTCTATCATTGTAGTGTGCACTTGCAAGAAATAGATCAGAAATCTTGTCACCGTCCTGACCAATATTAGTCTTGCCGATAAATGATATACTTGATGCATTTGCACCATCTTTTTGTGAGAAAGATTTAATTTTGTTTTGTTTTGTGCGTGTGAATGCAGACGAATTTGTAATGAAATCATATATTGCGCACGTATATGAATGTGAGCTTTCACAGGCAATCAGTTGATTCCCCTCGTAATCAATTACCAGAACTTGGTTATAATTCATCAAATCGTCAACTCCAGAAGGAGTTTCAACATTACTCAACAGTTGTAGATCAGGTGTCAATTTATACAAGCCATTTACTGCACCAATGAACACAATTCCCATATCTTTATGTATTGCTAAATGATTGAACTGCGGTGTACCAAGATCACGAGAGGATACTGTTATACCATTATGTAATGAATTGACGGTATTTAGCTGTAAACACAGCATGAGCATTAACCAAGAAATTGATAATCGATTGAAAAACTTCATTCTTCGATTGATGCAACAGTATATCGGTGTACATATGTTACTTTGAAGTGTGGATGTAGTAGATATGGCTCGTTTTCGTTCGAGGATCTAATTCTCTATGCATTTACATGCTTTAAAACGAATAATTGTTAGTTTTATTGTATCTTGGTAGTGAATAATCTGAAATGACAAAATAAAATGGATTGCTTTTTGAAACATATTGAATGTTTACACGATGTGGCTTTACATACTGCTTTTTAAAAAAATGGCTCAACTGATATTTGCAGGCGCAACGAAAGCGCATGCTAATCGAGAAGTGATTCGTTTAGGAACGACTTATACGCGAAGTTTAGTATGGAGCTACATAAGCGGCAATCACGGCATCAACGGTAACTAGCAACTTGAAACAGTGGGCTGCGGGAAGGAACGAAGGAAGCAACTGACAACCGAATCAAAAAGATTTTGATTCGGCGAGTGAACTATGGTGAATGGTAAAGATGTTGGAATCGAATTTGACTAATGAGTGTGTGGGTAGTGGTATTCCAGCGGATCGCTTTTGCGCAAGCGTTGAGTGCATTTTAGTTTATATATTGGCATCGTTATGTGTGAGTGGTAGCGTAATGGCGACGTCGCATTTCGCTGCATTCATCGTAGAAAATAAAGACCGTGGTGCGGCTGATCGAACTTATGATTTTAGAGCTTATGCGGAATCATTTACTTCACTCCCTGAAGGCTGGACCCCCCCCCCCCCCCCCCATATATATTTTAAGCTAAAAAAAATTCTAGCTCGGCAAGTTTTTTATCGATTTTCATTAAATATGGTATGTGGGTACAAGTACTCGAGAGGAACGTCGTTGAATTTTTTCAAATTTTTCTGACCCCTACAATGACCTTGAAATCGACTTTGAAAGCTTCTAATCCCCACAGGGGACACAATTTTGGCGCGGCACGAAAAAAAAATGCTTTTCTTTTTTCAGACCATTTTACACGACTCAGAATTATTTTGGATTTTTGCCGGAGGGGAGGAGGGGGATCATACCTACCTAAATCTTAAAAAAACTGTTTTTATAGCCCGTTTTCCTCCCTTAACAAGATCAATTCTGGTCGAAAATTTTTTTTCTTGCAGTATATCATCAATCACACCACAATACACCGTCAACCTGTATTTCGATCAAATTCGTTCATTTTTCCCTTTTTTTTCAATTTTTTAACCGCATTTTCAGAAAAAAATATCGAAAAGGAAATTTTTTTGGTTATCTTAAATTTTTACAAAAAATGCTTCATTCGCCTGGGAAATGGTTTTACATATTTCGTCAAACTTTTTTT
>FIZU01021581.1:0-11614 GCA_900064475.1 Pseudococcus longispinus | reverse complement strand
TTCAGTCTCGAAAAATCATTTCAGTTTTCAGTTTTTGGTTTTCAGTTTCAGTTTCGCATTCGCTTTTCAGTTTTCCATCCCTGAAAGGGAGGGGATTTTGTTAATGTGTTATTAGCATTTAATTACCTCTTGTTCGTTGATATGATGACTTCGAAAAACGGGAATTCGTGTTTTACCGACCAAGTTTTTCGTGGCTTCTGATTTTCTTTTCAAAGCCATAGCTTCGGATTCTTTTTTGTATCGTTCTTCTTTTTCTTTAGCTTGTCTTTCGCTTTTCTTTTTCATCATGTATTTTCGAATGTCTTCGGGATCGTAGAATTTCTTCTTTTCGCATTTATGACCGGCAGGTAGATTATTTTCTGTAAAACGAGTCATAATTGTAGTTTGTTTTGGAAATGTATGACAATTTGGATGTTACACTATGATTGTGAAATTTTACTGATAAAATCTTACCTTGTACACAAGCGTTCTTATTAGCCGGATTACACTTGGATAATCTATCCGGTTTGCTTTTTTCACCCTTATTATTATGATCACAATTATTCGCAGTGGGTATAACATCACAACCATCGAAATTGGTTTTATTATCACAGTTTTTTTGCAGTCGTTCGATGCTATCTTTTACAAATCTATCCATTAATTCGATTTCTTTTTCTATCACAGCTACAGATTGGAAATTATCAGCTAGTTGATTGTCATTGGTGGTGATACCAGGTGGCACAATAAGTTCAGCATCACCTTCGGCATGGCAGTGAGAGATCACGGAATTACCTGAAATCAAACTCAAATTGATTAGATTCTTCTGCTGGCATGGATTCTTATTCCTGCTTTGAAACTCACCAAAATTTTGATCAAGATGTTTAGAATTCGAAGCAATCGCTTGATCGCCATCTCCATCTTGATACAACGGATTAGTCTGTATAACGCATTTTATTTTTTTCGTATTCATCGGTTTAATTTCGTTAAATTTGCTCAAAGCGGCTGAAAAAAGAACGAAAACAAAACGAATTAGGATTTTTTATTCATCGTCGTCTTCAATCGTTTAATTATGGCGAAAATCATGATCGAATTTTAATCGATTATTTCCTCGGGTAATGTACGTATATAGAAAGGCGTTAAAATACCAGTAGAATTAAAGCGTATCGCCCCATCCAGTTTATTAATTATACGAGCCAGCCCAGAAACATAATTAGCGTCTATAATTTTAATTGCTGCTGCGTTCTTATTGGTCAGTTTAATTTCATTTTATCATTTGTTACGGTCATACATCATCGAAACAGTACAACGCCCAGGTTATCGAGTCGAGTACTCCTTTCCAAATCGAATTACGTAAAGAATGTATAAGCTAATTAATCATTGATTAGTTTGACCGACCGGTAATGTAGATATTAGGAGGATTTCGTGGCGTCGGGTCGGACTCGAAGATAATTCATTGATGTTGTAGGTATTGGGTGTAATTTGACACGAGGAAAATGGGAATAATTCATTGAGTCGTAATGGGCTATATGAGGTCTAATTCTTGGCTCAAAGTAAGAAGTGGGCAGTGAATTTATCTTAGGGAGGTGTTAAGATTCCAGGCATTAGGCTACGCTACTGCTCCAGAGCGAAATTTTAAACTTGGCAATGTCTAGGTATTTTAAAATTACGAAGACAAATTTTTTTCTAAAAAGAGTTCTCTGAAATTTTAGGATGCATTATTAAGTCGAGTATTTGATAATTTTTCAATTTAATGCCTCCACTCCAAATTTTAATTCTAACCAGGGAGCATATTTATGGAGTGTCAAAGAGGTCTGGACTAGTGTGGGTCGTCTTTGACTTTTTTTTAAAAATAAGTTGAAGGAAGGAATCGAAAATAAGTTGTGTGAAGGTGCCAGAAGACCATGCATCAAATTTTGGGTCTTAGGCTTGACCTTACACCCTGCGCATGGGATTCAAAATTTTCAAATTTTCAAAAAAAAAATTAAAATCATCGTATTTTAAGTTATTTTGTGATTTTGAAAATCCTGCAAATATTATAATTTTACATGAAACTTGGGGTTCAATTTTCACCCCACATCCATGTTTCAAAGTGATATAAGACCTCTGAAAAATTGGAAAAAATTGCTAAAATATTTTTTTTACTTTTAAACGGATATGATATAGGTCCCTAACTAATTATCATGAAAAAAACTGATTTTTTTTATCATTTTGAAAATTTGAAAATTTTGAACCCCATCCACAGGGTGAAAAATTCAAGTCTGAGACCCAAAACATTTTCCATGGACTTCGATTCGATTGTAGGTACTTCGTTTGTTTTGAGCCACTCCTTCGAACGAGTGGCCCAGAAGTAATCCTGCTCACTCATTTGAGTCGAATCATTTTGATTTCGGTTCCAAATCACTTTGGTGCCGATCGCCAAATCATTAGGGTGCCAAAGCATTTAGATTTGGGTGCCAAATCACTTTGATTTTGGTGCCAGATCATTTCGATATCGGTGCCAAATCACTTTGATTTTGGTGCCAAACCATTTTGATTTTGGTTCCAAATTACTTCGATTTCTTTACCAAATCACTTTGATTTCGGTGCCAAATCATTTCGATTTTGGTGCCAGATCATTTCGATTTCGTTGTCAAATCACTTTAATTTTGGTGCCCAATCATTTCAGTGTCACACCATTTTGATTTTGGTGTCAAATCACTTTGGTCCCAATTGCCGAATCATTTGCGTGCCAAATCATTTTGATTTCGGTGCCAGATCATTTCGATTTCGGCGTCAAACAATTTCGATTTTGGTGTCAAACCACTTCGATTTCAATGCTGAATCATTTCGATTTTGTTTGGTACCGAATCGTTTCGGTGCCAAATCATTTAGATTTCGGCGCCTGATCATTTCGGTGTCGGTGCCAAATCATTTCGATACCGAATCATTTAAATTTAGGTGCCAAATCATTTTTCTTATGTTGCTAAATTTGAGGTAGGTAGTTGAGAATTGCGTAATTGGCTCGTTTATGTCTTCTCCTATGTATTGGTAGGGTGGAGGAAATGGTTTCTAAAAAATGGGAATGTGAATTTAAAATTTTCGAAAAAATGATGGTGCAATCGTTTGGGAGATATGCACAATTTTTATCAGACGAGACGAACAGATATTTTGTCGAATATATTTTATTTTTTAGGTCAAATTTCAGTTTTATTGATGGTGAAATGTGAAAAATTAGTTATCTATAAGACAGATTTGGGCAGACGGGGCAATTGGCGAGAAAGAAGGGATTAGCGTTTTCAATCTACAACATTTTGTTTGAAAAATTTATTTTGTACGCAAAATAATTCGAGTGAACTGAAATTATTGCAATTGTGTAATCAATTGGCACAAAAATATCAGACCTGATTTTTGGTAAGAAGCAAAATAAAATTTTGGGAAAAGGACATATGCAGAAATAGGGGTGTTTCCATCCCCAAGAACAATTTTTGATGACCTCCCTTCCCCAAAATTTTCTTTTGGTTCATACTAAAAGAAATGGCACATTACAAGTTTACCTGTGCTGACCACTTGAACTACAAGGCAAATAATGATTGTAACAGTTATTCATATGCAGATGCGGATCTAAGGAAAAAGGGCAAGCCAGCCAAATGCTTCAAAATGACACATTGAAAAGTTTAAATGGCGGTTCTACCCCCCCCCCCCTCCTCTTTCACGCATATTTACTTTCTTTTCAGTTGAAAAAATTCAAGCCTCAGACTTCACCGATTTTTCAAATACTTTTCTCATAAATTTACAGTTAAAAAAGATGAATTTTTGAATTCATTTGAAACTATAAATCACTGGGACCCAATCTTGGGGGTTGCTGCCCTGCTGGACCTTTAAATCCACTTTCGTTCATATGAAAGTGAATTCACCGACCACATTTCCAATAACGAGTATTTCATCTTTGTACTTGAATGTCTCTCTACGAAGAAAAAAATTCAAAATAGGTAAATAGGTATATAAGTAAAAACCACGAGCGATAGTATTTTACCACGAAAAAAGCACAGTTACGATTTGAATTCTGAAAATTGTTCAATTAAAAAATTCCCATTTTCATAAGGCCAATACACTCAGGATGATGAATTTTCTTCGAAGTTGTTTTGACTGTATTATCAAACCATTATTACGTTACGAACCTCGTGATCTCATTGGGTCACCCGATACCTTTAAAATTATACGCTCTGACGTCGCATAACTCCTACCTTATTAGTTTATTGATTACATTTCGATGCAAAGTAAAACTTTCAATTAACCAAATACCTGTTTACGGTTGAAATTTCACCGTTCCTTCGAACGTAATTTGGAAGTGCGTAGATTGACCGAGAGGTCATGGAATTGGCGCATACGACAGTGTTTTGTTTGCGAAAAAGGATTTCATTGAAATGGTGAAAAAACACACCTCGAGTATGATTAAAGGTTGCATAAAAAACAAAACGTGTACGCCCTTCGGATGAATTTCTTGGTAAACGTATCAGAGTAGGTAAGTATACAGATACACAACATATACAGATACGGCGGTGGATAAGTGATTTACATGATTTATTGATTCTTCTTTTGACGTTTACGAAGAAAATTACATTCTCACTAAAGACCTACATGAAGCGGATTTAATTTGATTGACGCGATCAACAACGATTAAAGCAGTATCGAGAATACCTCGAGGGTGTTTTTACGCCGGTGGTATTGTACATTGTTTTTTTCTGTTTTGCTACCATCGTGGTCTAGATTTGCGGAAGAAAGCGTGGCGAATTTCAATGGGTTAAATTTCGCCTTGCTTGGAATTTTACCAAATTAAATTAGACGAATGTTTTTGTACAATGGCCTAAAGCTATGGTCAATTTTTTCTTAATTACGTAAATATGTATCAAGTATTTTGATGTTCGTCTTATCGACCAATGGTTGATTTTTTCCTCCTTTATTGGGATAAAATTTGGTTCAAAATGACGAATCGAGTTCGATTTTGAGATATCTATAGATGATACGACGATTAATTTGGAAGTGAACAAAATGATTTTTAAAAGGTTCAACTTCTAAGATTCATACCTAATTCATTCATTTCGATCATTCGAGCTGAAACGAAGGAATGAAGATGAATTTTTTGAAACACCGTGGGTCTCAAGTCATAAAATTCGGAAAAGCTCATCATGGGAATTTCAGACCAAATTGCATGTTGGATTACCATACATTTTTTGTTTTTAAAATATTGCTTTTGGTGTCTTGATTAACCAATGAAAAGTTCTCGACGACCCCCCCCCCCTCAACTTCCCCAAATGTTTACCCAAAGAGACCCCTCGTTGCTTTTCGCCTATAACTCTTTAAATATGATATTAAATAAAAAAATTGCTATTACAAAAATTAAACTACATAAAATTTGCAACAAAAAAGCATATATTCATTTTTTTCGAAAAGTGAACGGGTGGCGCAAAAACACGGGTCAAAATATACAGAGGGTAGAAAAAATGAAAATTGCCCCCCTTTCGTGAACAGATTAAAATTTCTAGGGGAACTGCAAGTATGCGAATGATGACACGCTATATACCCCAAAAAATTTCCCACCCCTGTGCTCCATTTATTTTTTCTACAATTAAACGATAACATTGTATCTTATTCCTGGAAATGAGGGGAAAACAATGAGGGGTCTTTTTTCAATGAGCTAAATCCTCAGTACAAAATTGTGGATTCTAAAAGTTTATGAAAACTAGAAAACGAGACACCCCCCCTCTGGGGAGATACTCTAAATTAGGTGTGATTACATATTTTTGATTCATTTTCGCTTACATTTAGGGATGAATTGAAGTTGGTTTAATGGAGGAGGAGGATAGCTAAAATTTAAAAAAATTTTCTTTGAATTCCCTGGGTGCATTAAAAAACCTTTGGCAGGGAAAATAATTTTTTTAGAGGACTATACTTACGAAAGCTTGACAAACTTTTCTTTTTTTTTTCAACACTGCTAATCTTTTGTGCTACATAAGTAGAGGCTTGTGCCACCATCAGCTTGCCTCCTCTCCTGTTCTGAATTTTCAAAAATTTTGGTATTAGGTATGGATGGGTCATTACATATTAACTTGACCAGAAAAATGCAATTTTGGACCTCTTGTTTTTTGATTTTGCTCAATTAAACAACTAAGAAAAAAAATTGGGTTCCCCAGTCTCATTTATGGCGGATGGGGAGGGACTCTGTTTGTTTTTGCGAAATTTTGTAGTACATGAGATATGTGATATATTAAATTTCACATTTTCGGAGGTGCTGATCACGAATATGAACTTAATTTTTCAATTGCACCTTATCTGAGACCCCCAGCACCCTCTAATAGGGTTAAAATTCGAACAACTAGTCCCCGTAGTGCGACACATAGAATTGTTATTGTTCCTGGCCTGCTCCCTCCACCAGTTTTAGTCAAAATATCAAAATAACTAGCTCAACTATCAAACCTTACAATTGTGAAGAAATTTTGTTCGCAATTTAGAATGAGAGGCACTTATCAAAATTTTGAATTTGTAGGCCTCAAAAAAGCCCAGTCTAACATTTGCAAATCAAACTGAAAATGAAAAATATATCGTAAAATTTTCGGACCTAAAAATTTTCTATTTGCATTTAACAATCGCTACCTGAGAACGAATGAACGATACTTGATCAAATTCAGTCATCCGATTGTTCTCGAGCCAAAAAACGTTTCTCAATAATCTTTCACATTTGCCTAATTTTATTAACACAAACGAAATATGGAAAAGAGTTTAATTAAAAAGGGAACGCGATATCTCGTAAAAAAGAAATCGCCACACATTGTCAAAAAAAAACGATAAATCCGTACACTTGTACAATACTTTGTCATGTGGAAAGCGAGTTTCATTACAATTGTCGCGTCGAGTTCGCCTCGGTCCAAAAGCTCGTCGTATAAATCGTGCGCTTAATTTGTACTTGTTAAAGATGGACACGTTTATTGGTGTTCGCGTTCTTCTCTACGGTTAATTGACATTTGAAATGAGAATCAGGTATGATACGTCGATCATGCGATTTAATATATGCGCATATGTGTTCGTTTATTAAGAAGAGATTTATCTCAAATGCGAACGCAAAGTAAGAGTAAAACGGCGCTTTAGCGTTAGCAATTACCTAAGAGTGGGTGTCCACTGTCCAAGTCCAAGCGTGATACAGAGTTATAAGTATTATAGCCTCTGGTATTCGCAAATTCTTAGAACCAGATGTTTCGAATCGATGGTATAATTTTTCTAAATGAAATTTATAATTAAAGTAATGAGATGAATAACCCATTTCGCTTGTAATTACATTAATTATATTGCAATTTCGACATTTTGAGCGTTGTTTGAGTGTACGAACGTATATGTCTTTTGGTAATTGATAAAATAGGTTGATAAATGATAGATAACGTGCGAAATATGTGTTCGGTATTGAAAAAATTTCCAAGTAGATTGGGTTTACGTTCGTTTATTGAAATTAATTTAAAGTTATTTTTGTTTGGTTACTCGAAGTTATGGACACTTCTTAAGCACCAGTTCACCTAGATTGCCTTAAAATTTTAAGGCTGGAATGAGCGAATAGCCCAAAGTGATCTATGGAGTCTTAGTAAGACCAGCTTGGAGGGGATGATCGGCACGGAATGGGGTGGCACAAACTAAATTATCTATGGCACAAACCAGCACTAATGCAGCACAAACAAATGCATCCATTTTTGGACCCCAAATTCAAAATAGGAGGCTACATTTGCCCAACATCGCTCAACGTTTTTTCAAAGCAAAAGGGAAGGGGGCACAAACGAAAATATCTTTAGCACAAACCGAGCACAGAAACGAATACTCCTATTTTGGACCCCAAATTAAAAATGAGTGGGGCTGGTGAAATGTACCATTTTAGCATAGGATATGTTTTTACTACGACCAAATCCAAGAAAAACGTCACGAAATTCCTCGACGATGACTCTAAAAAAATTTGACAGACTTTTTTGGATTTGGACAAATTTTTAGATTTCAAACGACTTTTTGGACTTGAAAAAAAATTGCATAAATTACGATGACTTTTGAACATTTTGTCAGACATCAGAATTTTTAGATTTGGTTTTGTCAGGCAGCCTTTCAGAAATCATGCTGACTTTTGGATGTTTTGTCAGACTTTCCACATTTTCAGTGAATTTTGTCGAATCTGAACATCTCATTCATGGAGAATTGGGGACACAAAAATTTAATCTTAAGGCTGTATTGAGTGGGGGAACATGGAGGAGCTTTCCCATCTCCCAGTTGAAAAATTTATGGTTTGGTTTGGTTGTGAAATTGTACCTTGAGTTGGAAATACTGTATTCAAGCTGAAAAATTACTGAATGATTTGGAGAATTACCAAGTGAACTAGAAAATTTTCAATCAAAGTTGAATCACAACTTCAGTTGTTAGAGCATTAGTCACTTGCTTCAATTTTCCAACCATAATCGAAAAATTTTCAATTCATTCACTTCCAATTAGGTCCTACTTAGAGGGAAGAAGTACAGTTTGTGTAGTTGTCCACAAGAAGGTTTCAAAGGACTGGTCCCTAGTCTAAGCGATTAGCACAAAAAAAATCGGTTTCGTTTCTTTTTTTTGGAGCACGAGTCTAAACCAAAAGAAAATTTTGGGGAAAGGAGACCATCAAAAATTTTCCTTAGGGTGGGAGCAAAGGTTCTTTTTAGGCGCGGAGTCACCCCCTATTTTGCACATGAAGGGGGGTACGGGCATATTTGGTATCATTTCCATATAATTCGACCCTCCTAAACTCGAATCTGTCATTAGTTTCCCAACTGAGAATAAAGGAGTGACGTAATCGTGAAATTTGTATCGCAGAAAATGGTCAATTTTTGTAATAACAGGGTTAAAATCACGATAATGACCCATTGGAGTATGAAGCATGTTTTCTATATAATTCCAATCTCCTAAACCCGAATTCAATTGTCGAACTTATGTCGCGTAAAATGGCCAATTTTTGCCTAAATTGACAAACAATCACGCGGTTTCTCATTTTTCATTTCCCAATCCTTATACTTGAAACTGATTGGGGTTTAAAATATTTTATCTGTCTAGTTCGAACCTCCTGAACTCGAATTCGATGTTGGGTTTCAGTTAGAAAGTGGAGAATTTTCGCCATTGTCGAATTTGCCAATCGTAAAATGGCGAATTTTCGCTCGAATTGAGGGAATTTTTAATTTTCAGAAGGACAGCTCTTCCCCACTTCGAGGTACAAAAAAAATTATAGAATGAAAAATGATGGGTTTTAACCCTTCTACAACTTTTGTTTCAAACTATTTTTCGTATCGTGATTTTATATTGCAATGCAATTTTTTTGGGACACCCGGGTGAAAAAAATTTATAAATTAACGATACGAAAAAAAAGTTCGAACAAAAGTTGTAGAACGTCTAAAATCCACCATTTGTTATTCTATAATTTTTTTTGTACCTTCAAGTGAGGAGGAGCTGTCCTTCTGCAAATGAAAAATTCTGTCAATTTAGGCTAAAATTGGCCATTACCGATTAAATGAAATATGTATTTACGGTCGTTTGCGTTTCTAACTTGTGACTTTTTCAAACTTCATTAAAGAAGTAAAAAAATCTGTTGTTAGTTTTTTTTTAGTGAGAAAAAGGCCCGTAAAATTTTTTTTAACCCTGAACAAATTGAAGTAAGACTGAACTACATAGGGGGAAGGTGGTAGATTGTCTGCAATAATGACAAATGAATTGCAGTTTTACTCGGATAATTTACCAAAGTGGTGACCTCTTTCTTGGAAATTTTTTTGAAAATTTTCCATTTCAATGGGATACTTCCGGTTTTTTGACCCTTTAATATTACCATCTGCGGTTCGTTCCTGGGTTCAATCCATATTTAAACTCTATGAATAGAACTTTTCATCATTGGGTACAAAAAAATAATGGGGCTGGGATCTGAGAATTTTTTGATTTTTTTGAAAATGTCCAAATCATAATTTTTCGAATTTTTCTTGAGGGTAAATTCACGAATAATTTCCACGTATTTTTCAATTCGTCAAAAATAATTTCAACTGAAATAAATGAAACTACAGAATTAAGAAGAAATGAGGGGAAGGGGGCGAACATTTGGTCATTTAAAACTCGTTCAAATCTTTGAAATCTATTCGGAATGGTTTTGTTGTGAAATACACGTATCACTACATAACCATAACCTTAATTAAAATGAAGTAAATCAGAGCTTGATTAAAATTACGTAAACAGTACCTAGGTAATAGATCTCATCGACAGTATCTCTTTGAAACGTAAAAGGGGGAGGAATGCCAATCGCGTACAAAACGCTTCAAGTTCATTCAAAACAAACCGAAAGTAGGTAAATTTTTGGGATGTTATAAAAATCTACAATAAATCAGACTCCCGCACGGTATCGATACATTCAAGTACACGTAAAAATTTCGAAAGCCATTTTTCAATGTGAAACGTAACGGTTTCGTAAATTCTTCGCCATCCATATAGCCTTATCAATCACCGACTTGGAAATATTTTCATCTTTTTCTTCGTCGAACCGAACCGGCGGAGTGTTACTTTCACGTCCTAAAACACTGGTCAAACTTTGCTTCCAAATATTATTGATCTTATTTTTCACCTCTTCCAGCGTGTTCGTTTGAGAGAAGCAATCATTGGTAGAATTCACGATCGCTGGTACCTGCTGGACGGCGGATTTGGTACACAGGGGCCAAATATTTGCCGATAAATTGGTCAGCGATGACTGCAAATCGTGCAACGGAGTCTGTTCTATACTCGACCAGTTGCATTCGAAAAAAACGTGATATATTAGTAAAATCGCCATGATTATTTTACAAGGTGTTTCGAAGTTGATCCTTTTAATTTGAACTTGTTCCGAAGGATCTGAGCTGTTTTCCGAATACAACAAACTGAATCCGACACTGCGGAATTCCAAACCTCTCGGAGGTGATTTGACGATAATTGAATTCTTCTTCGATGGTTTCTTTTTAGTCGATCCCGTCGGCGTTTTTTTCATCACCGGGTAACTCGCGCCTCTCGGATAGATATCCATTTCGGAGGTATTAAAATCGGTGTTTTTTTGCATACGGTAGTCCGCCTGCATTTCGTTCATGACTACGGTTTCGATGTTGGCTAGATTTTTCATATCGTAACGCGACGATTTGAGCCTTTTCATTTTCTTCACTTTCACGCGAATCGCTTTATTACGATCATCAAACTACGCCGAAATTGAAAATAAACTGCGCGAAGACGAATCGTATTTGTTTTCTTGGTTTCCATGGTAAAATATTTTCTTTTTAGTGCAGCGATTGGCTAGCATTTTAGGATTTTCTTTAGCTCTTGTTTCTGTTATAGGAGAAATTAATTACCATTTCTATAATATTCTTTGGTGGTTCTCGTGATATTTATCAATATTAACCTAGTGAATGGTGAGAACCATTTGTAATGTTCAAATGAACTACCTATTGGCTATTTCAAGCCGGAATATTTTTGAGGCTCCCATACCCCCAGGGGTGTAGTCATGAACCGAATTTTCACGTTCATTCCATAAAAAAAAATTACAACTGGAAACTAATCAATTTGAACATAACTCACAAAATTAATAACCCGCGAAAAATGTTCTGTTCGA